>JADHYT010000147.1:0-56667 GCA_027604725.1 Entophlyctis luteolus
AATCACATGGGGGTTTGGAGAAAAAGTATATAAGGTGGGCAGTTTCTGAGAGAGGACAACACATCACAAAATAAAAAGTCTTCCTATCCCAAATCTGACAACTTGGGGAACCAACACAGATACTTGCCAGATACCAGATGAGTGCCAGATCATTTGCCAGGTAATCCTGACATACTATAGATCCTGAAATACTATACCACAGGGTTCAAAACCTTATAGTATTCAGATTGAGTTAAGACATGTTCTTGCTTCCCCACTGAACTTTACTCATTGCTTAATTACCACTTCAGAATAGTGGAACTATAAAGAGATAATTGGACTTCAATTGAATTACAAAGTGGAGTAAAAGTGAGGTCAGTAAATTGTTGTGTATTCATTTGTGAAGAATTATCCTTTATGACAGTCCTTTATCTGGTCAAATTTTTGACATGCAACCTTTTTTCAAAAACGGAATCATGACATTGCCTAGATGACAAATTGCCTTCATTTTTCTTCCACAACATACACTTTATTAGCCATGTGCAGACACTCACTCCAGTCCCTTCTGCAAACCATACCCTATACTGAGGAGGGTACTTGGCAATTATCTCTTTCACCCTTTTGGCATACTCGGAATTGAACTCAAACTTGATAGCCTCGTTGTTGTCGGGGGAGCTTCGGTGCTATAGATTGTGTCAGGAAACAACGGAACAACGAGCACCAACCAGAAAAATATGGTCCGACCGAGCCGATGCAGAGACCTGTAGCTGACGTGCACGGGGTAAGACGGACACGGACGCTGATGCAGCCACACGGCTCGCGAGGCGCGCAAAAACGATCAATTTCATTCCGACAGACAAAGTTCGAGATGGGCTCGCTGGTGCATGTCCCCGCACTCTCGCTCGCCGGCTTCGACCTTGCCGCCTTCGGCGACTTCAACTCCGACAAGGCAACCGACCTCTTAGTGCGCAGTAGGAAAAGCGGCAGTGACATCGTATCCGTGCTTGCGTGGGATTCCGCGTCTGCAATGTTCAAGCCGTTCAACGGATCCTGCGCATTCAACCCCAATGACATCTCTGCGTGGGGAAAACTGGTGAACGTGATCCCTGCCGATTTTGACCGCGATGGCCGTATGGACCTGCTTCTGATGGCCGAGTCGTCTCAAAGCAGAGATGAGCTTCTCATGAAGATTGTTTGGTGTGGTTCAAGCAACTCGTCGATAACGGATTTGCCTTCTGCCGCCATTTCTTTGGGTCAGCCCTTCATGATTGATTATGATGGCGAAAACGCTCCTGCTCTGCTTGGGTACCTTCTGAGTGATCCTCCAGTTCTTTCTGTGTACAATTTCGGCCACGATCGAAACGTGTCAATCACGAAAGCAGATTTTGCCCACCCATCTGGTGCTCAAATGTGCGAATTTTCTTCGCCTCATTCCAATGCGTTCGTCGATTTGAACGGCGATTGCTTGGCCGATATATTCGTCACTTGTCACGACAAGAAAATGAAGCGTGACTATTTTCAAGTCTGGACGAACAGTCGGGATGACGGCTTTGCTCTTGCATTCGAGCAGATTTTGGATGAATCTTCTCGAGGTCCTATTACTTTCGCGGACGTAGACGCAGACGGTGCTGTTGACATTGTCTTCGGTTCCTGCGATTCCTCGTCTTGTCGCATTAACGTCTTCTACAACTCGCAAATACCGTTGTGCACTTCTTCTATTTCAAAAACTACTCCTTGCCGATCTGCTGATGAGCTGTGTTCTGCCGACCCTTTGTTCAATTTCAAAAACACGAATTCTGCCATAGAATTGGATAGTATCCTTAATTCAGGAGAGAAATTAGATTTGTCAATGCCTCTTCGATTAGGTGACTTTGACAAAGATGGATACCCTGATATTTTGATTTTGACCCATGACAGCAAACGAAAGTATGTGATCTTCCTTTCACTTAAGCTTGCCTTCTCATAATATATGGACAGGTACATTCGATTACTTCGCTCCGTGTCGTGTACGAAAATAGTATGTCTCAAGAACGAAATCGCTGAACGCAGACGAACATTCAAAGCTGTGTCCACAGGAGTGGATTCTCTCAATTCTTTTGAAACGGAAATAATGGGCGCCACCTTTTTTGATCTTTATGAAGATGTAACATCTCCTCATCTCCTTGGTTTGTCCCTGAAGAATTTTTAGGGAACTTTGGATGTGATTTTAATGTCACTAGACACCGCTTCCAATACCCATTATATTGACGCATTTCGGAATGACTTCTATTCGGATGGATTTTTTTTGAAGTCTCTGGTTTTGAATGGTGTATGCCCTGGGTGGTGCGCGTCTGGCCCACGATTTCCTGATCCAAAGGTACTAATAATCAAATACAAAACAAGTTGACCGTCCTCTTTAGCCATACGGTGTCAATTTTGCTGGCTCGACGGTTAAGTATACAGGTTTGTTCGATTCTTATCTTCCGTCATTAATTTTTCGTTAGTTATAGATACGAACGGGCAGAAACGGGCAACTCAATGTTAGAATTATTTTCTTTGGTTTGGTTGTATTTACACCGTTTTTAGTGGCGCAGATGCCGCAATCGTCGTATTTTTCACTGAATATTCCGTACACTCTCTCCGGGCTTGGGCGCACAAGCAACTACATCGAAATTTTTTTCGTAGGAACAACTCTGCAAAAAAGAGAAAATGTCGCCACATATTATGGAGTGATTCCGAATTCACAGCTGATTATCATACCTTACGAAGAAAATTTTGAAGACAGCCCCTCTTCGTTAGGATTTATAAAATTTTGCGTCAAGCTAAGAAAACTACAGATGGAAACTTGAGTTATTCATCAATCCGAGTTCCCTCGCACCGTATGTTTTTGTCTCGATCGTGACGACGCTTCTTGCTCTTTCTGGCGTTGTTGTTTTTTTGCATTTTCTTGAGCGGGTCAGTGGCAAACTACTCTTGATAGCAACGATTGATGGCTTGATTTCGCAGAAAGAAGATCACATCGAGCGCCGCACCAATATCCACAACATTAATTTTGATGCCCTTTGATTCTTTCAATAAATGCGTCCCCAAGGAATATATGAAAGAACTAATGCGCACCTGTTTGTCATCAGTGCCTCTGTCTAAACAATAGAATGGGACGGACGAAAGGTGATACCCGGATTCACCCGATTGGCCGTGACATTCCAGCAAGCCTATCATCTGTGGACTTTCCAAATGTCAAGAGTGAGAACAAATTTTAGGAAAGACAACTTTTTTCTCAACGTTTGTGATCTCCCCAATTTCAAGGCGGACCGTTCATGATTCTCTTCGAAGCCAGACTTAATTGTTCCATTCATACCTGCATTTGGCGGATGCTGGAATTCCGGTTAGTCTGCCAACAAAACCATCGCCCAAACACAGGCTGCTGATTTATCGTGAAATAACGCGCTGTGTCTCTCGTTAAAGAAAAAAAAGAATTTGATGTAGCTGCATCAATGACTTAGCTGCATATCAGACCCGATATAGACAGCCTCGAATCCATTACAGCGGGCGAAGAATGCAGTAACGACTCCATCGATGGGTCAAAACACACAGCGGAAATCGCGTGAAATCGGCATGCTGTACTGGGACCGAAATCGCGACTCTGAGATCGCGTATTGTCGCCCTGCATATATTGCGCAGGCGGAAGATGCGAGGCTGTGGAACGAAAAAAAGGGAAAACAGCGGGTTTGAGCGCAATGCGATGCCCCTGTCGCTGCTGCCGCTGCTGCGTGTGCTCTCGTGCTCGCGCCCGCGCCCTGCTCATATCCCTCGCATAAGCGCTGCCGCAGGCCCGGCGCGCGTGGACTTTGTCCGCCCCTCTTCTGCTGCCGTAGCGCGTCCGCCGCGCCTGCCTGCTCCAGAGACACGTCCAAGCCTGACGCGAACGCTAGCAGTATCTGCCATGCAGTGTCACCTGCAATATCTTGGGTTTGACGGCGCATCCGGCATGCATGTTGAGCGCTACTCGTTGTTGCGCAAATATATTGAAAGGCGCGCTGCGGGAGCACAGATACCCACCTCCACTTTACGCATTCTTTTGAGCGTAGCTGCGAATCATCTTGTAATGGACGCAGGAAACTTGAGCGCATTTTCGGACTGCGTAAATAACAATGTTGACGAGAGCGAAGATACCTCCGCTTGGCGATTACTTGTGGTAGAGCATGGATCCTTTATGCCGTTGCCACCAAACCAAAGTCCTCATTATTACCCGCTCACGCTCTTGCAACACAACAAAGAGTTGTTGGCTAAGGTGGATGCCGCTATTGCGCATCGGCTGGCGGAAGATATTCGCGAACAGTCAACCGCGCTTCTCCCCGATGATATTTCAGCTCTACTGTCAGTATGCGCCCGTATCAGCGACACACTGCAGTGTAACTCATTGTTTCGGCAGCTCCAGGACGCCTCTAGTGTTACGCGCGAATCGTACTGGATGATGATACTCGCTTATTCGAGAGTAGGAAATATGAAGACAGCGCTTTTGTGGTATTACCGCCTTGAGATGAATCCGGAAGTGGAAGCCCCCGGCCTGCGTGTCTTTCGGACACTTATAACTGGGTTAACCCGGAATCGCACACGGGACCTGGATCTGGCGATGGGCTGGGTATTGGAGTATGAACGGCTTCATTTCAGACCGATAGCGATGGACGTATATGTGCTATTAATGAAATCGTTCATGAGTGACAAGCGTTTCGATGACGTTGTCCGACTGTTTAATCGCGCCTCAATTTGGTGGCATGCCGATGAAATGGATATTCAATTGTGGAATCTTTGCACCGAAGCTTGCGGATATGGTGTTAATGTTTCATTGAATTACCACCCGGCTATGCAGGGAAAACGCGGACCAGAGCTTGCACTTGAAATGTTCAACTCGATTCCGCCGAACCGTCGCGATGTGGGGTCCTACTATGCATTAATGACCGCGTATATGACCTGCAATGATTTGCTCAAAGCGGGGAAAACTTGCGAAAGAGCTTTGGCAGCGGGATTTACTATCAGTGTTCGAATGTGGCACGTGCTATGCTTGTCTTGCCTGCGGCAGGCAGACTATAATTCTTTTGATACATATTGCAAAATCGCCCTTGGAACTGGAAACGAGGGAGACCAAACTTTGCCTTTGCCTCTTCCAGCGCTTGTTCAAGACGAATATTTTCACTTATTGCTTCTACAGCGAACCGTTCAATTTTCCAATGATCCTCAGCTTGCCCTTAAGACTGTTCGAGAATCACTTTCGTTCGGAGTATACCCACTTAGGCGGACATATGAAATATTAATGCGGTGCATGATACAACACAATAAGCTGGACCTTGCATTGGCAATTTTCGACCAAATGCAAAAATCTGAAATCACATGTGGTTATTCCGCGTACCACATTGCATTGAAAGCGAAAATTCTCGCTTTAGGGAACAGCCGCCATGATACCCCGGCTAAATTCAGGCAAATTTTAGATGAAATAGTCTTCAAGCAAATGGCAATGAATGGGCTAGTTCCAAAAACAGACACTTTTAACACAATTTTGAATGCCACGGTTTCTTTAGGAGATGTGTCGCTTGTTTCATATGTGAGGAATACTTTTTCCGAATCGGGCTTACTTTGTGTCAGTTGTTTCAACGCTTCGATATTCGGCCAAATATTATAACTTACACGATTTTACTGAAGATTTTAACGCCCCTGACGGTTGTAAACGATCTCAAATTCCTGATTACGTCCACCACAGTTGATTCTGACACGGAGAAGTCTGTTTTAAGAACCGCAAGCTTGGATTGCCGGTTCTTCGCAACAATGTTCTCACGAATCCTGAAAAACACACAGCGAACATCTGTTGCAGGGGCAGATCCAACAACCGTCTTCCATCAAATGGTGACGGTGTTCATTGACCTTATGGATAGGAAAGCTATTCAGCCGGACGCAGCAGTCTTAAACAGCCTTATGGCAGCCTATTTGCGCATTGGTGACCCAGCAAAGGCCTACAGTGTATATGAGTCCATAATGGTTGCACATCATGTTGCGCCAACCGTCCACACGCTTTCTGCGCTTCTTTTGATGTTCGGGTCAAACTGGCGGGGCCCTGGCACTGCTGAGAAAACTCCTTCAATACCCATGGTGACTCCGAGGGGAATGAACAGTGATTCGGTTCAGGGGCGAGAAAATCAGAATACTTGGATAGTAAACGTACCGGCCACAGCGATGAGCGTCTATCGGCATGTGACGAACGAGTGCGGTGTGGTGCCTGACGCGGTAGTATTCAAGATTTTCGCGCGCGAACTTGTCCGAGGTAGCCGTATGGCACAGGTGGATGATACCACTTCGCAAATGGCGCGTAAGCTTCTGAGAGATATGGACGTGTTTGGGGTGGACATGCGTGATTGTGAATGGGTTCAAGCACGAATTCGCGAAATGGCCCAGACATGACGACGGCAATGCAGTGCCAAGAAGGTCGGAACAATAAATGCTCTGCCAGAAAGGAAAAAATTACAGTTGTTGCGAAAAGCTTCTGATTTTTGTTTGATTTCCGAGGATGCACGCGCAATTGTATGGCTGGCCGTCTCCCGGATGCCGCCGCACATGTGTCTGTGCTTTCCATCCGGTGGAGGCTTGATTCGCTGTTTGTTACGCCTGTAGCTGACGCCCATGAGGGCTGTCTTTCAGAATGTGGTCATATCTTTGGCTTTCGGCCCCCGAAATACGGTTGCATAATCTTACATTTCCCCAACACTGTCTCAGCATTGCCGACTATTTGCAGGAGACAGGTTTGACACCGTGCTCCCGATATCATGTTCAAGAAAGGGCAATACTTGCAAGTCATTGACAGGCTCGGAAATTAAAAAAAAAAAAAGTGAGGTGTCAACCTGTCGATTTTGTTTGAAGTGGAATTACAGAACTTAGAGTCATCGCAAAAAAAACACTAGAGAAACGGCTTTTGTGGGAAGAACAGCGGAGAGGAACCAGAGCATTGGTGAAATGTATTTGACTGGCGATTTATCGGGCGGAATCTCGAAATTCCAGTTCCTCGCCCAAAGTGATGACGCGCACATTTAATGCGCTGACTATTGAAGAAGGACTAAGAAAAGTTAAAACTGAGAGATAGAAATAGTTATTATATAAATAGTTCATGCCGTGGGAACCATCGCGGTGCATTTGAAAGTTTTTGAAGAGAAACCGAAAATGGGTCCTGCGATGATTTGTTCACACAACATTTAAGCATCATCGCAAATTGAACTGCTATCGCTGGAAGGAAAACACCCCAAAATGGACAGAGCTGTACTAATAACAGACGTTTTTGTTTCCCGAAACGGATCGAGTTATCAGAATATCAGGATCCTTCAGTCGATGAGAAACGCGATTACTGTCTTTGCCTCGAATTATTCCTACCGTGTCAAAATTTGGAGTTGCTTGGTCGAGATGTGGAATCAGGCAAACTTAGCAAAAGGTATTTTTCTATCCGATATGCATACCCAAAGAAAAAATTGTTGAACGTGATCGCTCAAATTGCCACCGGCGAACGGTTGGGTTTCTCTTGGAGCACTTTTCGTCAATAATTCAATTCAAAAGATTTGCGAAACTACGTCATTTTGAAATAGACAAGCATCCAGCAACTGTGCAACATTGAAGTCCTGGTTTTGCTCTTTCCTTCCCTACTGCGGTTGCCGAGATTAGTCCATAATTTCCGTCGGGCAGCGTTCCATACCAGTAAGCTGAACTTCGACCTTGAAGGGTTCTGGCAGGTGTTGGTACATAAATACATAATTGGACCACTATGGGGCAGCGGTTCCCAAAATCTTTTTTAGGTAAGTTGCTGTCGAACGGCGGCGACGAATCCGTTCTTTGGGATTGGCAATAATCACAAACCTGAGATGTTACTCGTATCGTCTGGTCCAGTAACTCTAGAAGTTACATATGACATGGAAAATATTGATGCTTACTATGTTTCACGGAGCAAGTGTTTTAGCCGTATATTCAGTATAAATGTGAGGCTGAACAGCATTCGGATGGTTGTAGAAAACTTAATTTTCTTTAATTTTTTCCAATACAATTTCGAGTGGCCCAGCTTTGATGTGATTCTGAAGAACAGCTCAATGCAAAGTTATCAGCCAAGAGGCTTCAAAAACAACGTGTGTTTTCGATGTTGAGAATGTATTTTTTTTTCTTTCTTTTTTTTTTTTTTTTGGCTTCGCGGCTTCCAAGCTGTCTCCCACGCACCATCTCCGAAGTAGCCACAAGCGAACGGAAATCAGTTGTAGAATGCGCGCGTCGTCGAGACACCAAACAGAAGCACACGGATGTCGGGAAGCATCTGGGACCCAAACCAAACACCGGATCAGTCCCTTTTTCGCGCGCAGCCCCAACCTCCACAAAAACATAATTTGACTCACCGCGTCGCTCAACAACTCGAGCCTCGCCTCCAGGGTGTTGTTGAGAAGGAATCGCCCATCGTTCGCTGTCACAATCACACCGCCCGCGCTGGTAT
This sequence comes from Entophlyctis luteolus, assembly GCA_027604725.1. Classification (NCBI taxonomy): domain Eukaryota; kingdom Fungi; phylum Chytridiomycota; class Chytridiomycetes; order Chytridiales; family Chytriomycetaceae; genus Entophlyctis; species Entophlyctis luteolus. The sequence continues at coordinate 8,465 of JADHYT010000147.1, forward strand.
CCCAATTTTCACCAAAAGCCACGCCATAGTTATCTCTTTCATTCTCACCTCGATTCCGGCACAAAGTTGGTCTGGTCAATCACCGCTTCCACTTCGGAGTTTACTTTCAATTTGTATTCAGCCTGAGCCTCTGCAATGGCTTTTTGAACCACTGCTATATCTTTTTTGCGGCACTGGACGGCGACTTTCTTCTCCATCAATTGGAAGAAAGTCTGTGGTTGATACCAAATAAAAAATAAAAACAATCATCCGAATGCGCAAAAAGTAGAATCAGAGAAAAGAAAATACCTGCAGCAACAGGTCTTTAAGAAGCTTCTCATATTTACTTGCATCTTCGGATATAGTCACCAGCTTTGTGCGTACATCGGAAAACAAATCGTTCAAAACGTTTTGGCGCTGCTCAAGAACACGAAGGCGATTTTTATTGACGTGATTTGACTGCGCTCTGTATCGCGGAAAGTCGTCAGCGATCGTTGGATGGGGGAGAAAACACGGCACATCTTTCTCGCGACATCGGCTTGTTTTGTCTTCTTCTGGTAGAAGGCTTCGATAGCGATAGTCTCCTGTCGGACCAGCTTCGCTTTCTCAATGTTAAACTCCTCGTCGGCCTTGGAAGGATGGGAAGCAAGCGATGAAGAGATTTTTAGACACGGAGCCACAAGGGAAGACGGCTCCGTGGCCGGTCACCTTGACTTTGATCTCGCGAGCCTTCTCGAGCGCCTCTTGCTTGATGAAGGACACCATCTTGTTCATCTCGGCGGCGACCTCGGAGTCATTGAGGCGTTGTTGGGCGGCCATTTTGCACAAAACCGGTTGTGCCGGGTCAGTCGCGTCTTTGTGTGCTCACGAGCTTGTCGGGCCCGAAGAGCTTCGCGAACTGCCCGTGCAGCCACTTCTCAAACTCCTCGCGCTCCTCGCCGCCCTCGACCACAAAGTCGCTACTGCCGGGCGTCACCGGCAGCGGCTCGTCCTCGTCCATGTCGCGCACAGTCTGCAGGAACCGCCGCACGCCCTCCTTCACTGCCGTCCGCACATTCGCCGGCAGCTCCGCGAAGCTCGGCATGATCCCGAGAATTCTGGCCCCGGACGCTCAAACGTTGCTTTCGAAGAAAGAGGGAAAAAAAAAAAAAAAAGAGTTGAAAGAAGTGCTTGACTTACATTTCTTCGGACGCCGCGCGTGTTAGCCCTGGCTTTCCCGATTCCAAGAGCTTTCGTTTCTTCGATACTTCTATGTCTTCACTCGAGGAATCGTCGAATACAGCGTATATCGGCTCATCTGGGTGAGAATCTGATTCTGAGTTCACCACGTTAGGCGATTCTCGCTTTAGCATGGCAAGCACCGCATTCAAAAATTCCTTTTCGCGCGACACGGGAATCGCCAATGCCTCGTGTCCCATCCCATCACGAATACTTAATCTCCTTCCGTCGCCGTCAATGCAGACGAATTCGTCAACTACTTCTCGTAAACGCTTGTAAATACTGCCGGACGTGGTGTAAGGAATTCCGGCCTCTTTTAAAATTACTGTCCACTTTCTGGCCTTTCGGGAATGAGATGCAATGGCTGTAGTTGTTTTCTGTCTGAGCGCAGTTGTTGTTGTTGGGTGCATGCCGAACAGCTTCTTTGCATCTTTCCGTGTAACGATTGTCGATTTGTTCTCGTCCTTCACGGTGCTTCTGCTTGCGTTTGCCCAACTCGCTTTACTGCCACTTTCTCGATGGCGGTTTCGAGAGGGAATTTCATTGACGTCTTCGACATCAACACTCTTCGCTTCCTCCTGTTTCGGGTCTGGTTCTGCAAATATGTTTCGACGATATCAGGCTGAAACTTCCGCAACTTGATTTAAGCTAACCAGAGATACTGCTTGCAACTGGCAATAGATCTTCGCCACCAACAACCTGCCGTCGCAGGAACGCTAGCTCTGATCGCAAGCTGGCAACCTCGTGTCGCAGCTGTGTAATCTCAGCCACATGCGCGTCAGCCGCGCGCCGTCGAGCTCTGGCGTCCTCGCGCGCGGCTTGCGCAAAAACCTCGCGCACCGCGCGTGTGTGCGAATCCAGTAGCTGCGCCAGCATCCCATGCGCAGCGCCGACGGCGGTTGTTGCGACTGCTTCGCTGCCAGCGTCTGATTCGTCCGCAGGGCCGACGACACCTCCCGCAGCCACTGCCAGCGACGATGCGGCTGACATGGCGGGATTTCGGGACAAAATAAACCCAAAATCAAGCTCCTCGTTTTACCTTCCACGACTACACCGGCTTCTTTGCGTATTTTGTTGTATTTGCGTATGCCACTATGCCTTGATTCACGTTTTTCGAGTTCAAGGATCTGTCAGAATCACACTTTGGCTTGAACCACCTCCACTTCAGCTCTGGAATATGCTGCTTGAAAGGACCGATGGACGGAGAAAGCGATTGACAATTAAGGATTCTCATCACTGACACAATATGCAGTGGCCGGGAACGCTTCCAGTCTGCTCAAAACCGCGTCCCGTCCAACGAGTCGCAAAATACGTCCGAGATCCGCACCAGTAAGAAGGCCTGTCACAGCTACCCGTACGACACGCAGTAACGCTCCACGCGGAACCCCTGTATCTACTGAGCACTGGCGTATTGCGGCCTTCACCGCATCTTCCCCACCATCCGTCGTTTCCAACGGTCTCCACGCAGACACAGGCAGCGCTTGCACTGTCTGCACCAGCTGTTCGAACGCCGCCGCCGGCACGGCAGACGCCCCTAAAAGCATCGCTTTTACTGCGCTCGCGTTAGACAAATCGGGTCCCAAGTATATCCCTGCAATTGCCTCTGAGAACTGGCTTGTGACTGTTATCTGAGGAAGCACAGCGTCCAGAACTGCAACAAGATTCGCTTCGCTATTGAGATTTTCAGTCATCTGCAGATGGCCCAGTCTGTCGGACCAAAAGCATTAATTTCCATGACGCGCCAACGAAGAACTGCATTCACGTACCGCGCTTGATACTTCGTCAGAAATTCGGCACGAATTGATTGCAAAATAGCTGTTCGCTTCGGGGTATCAAATTTGAGGATGTGGCCGATGTGCAGACGATTCAGACGATTCAGCTGATCGTATGATACTGTTGCTGCGGACTTACTTAGGTGTTCGGGCTTAAACTTTTTCATTTGTTTCAGTTAAAATTTCAATTGAAACATCTTACATGCTTGATAAAGTCTTCCAGAAACCATAATTCTTTTTTAACCAGCGGAGTGAATCCCAGCAGTCCAACAAAGTTCAGAAGAGCTTCCGGCAAGTAACCTTTTTCCTTCAAGCAACAATTACTCATGAAAAAAGAACACACAAAAAGCAACAGACTAAAAACAAAAACAAACAGAAATAGCACTGGTGGACTCACAAGAAAACTTTCCACGTTTACGTCTCCGTTCCTTTTAGACAATTTCCGACCTGATGTATCCACTAACAACGGGACGTGATAGAACTGCGGCATCCTGTCCTCCCAACCGAGCGCGCGGTACAGAAGCACATGTTTCGGCGTCGATGCAATCCACTCATCTCCGCGCACAACGTGCGTAACACCCATTTCCGCGTCATCGACGACATTCGCAAAATGGTACGTCGGCAGCGGCGGGCCGTCGCCATATGCATCCGCAGTCGACTTCATCAGCACCGCGTCGTCCAAGGTGGTATTTGATACTTCCACGCGTCCATGCACGCCATCGTCGAACGCCGTCATCCCCGGTGGGATCTTCAAGCGCACCGTGTACGGCTTGCCTGCAGCCATGTGCGAGGATACCTGCGTGTGTGTCAGGTGGCGACAGCGGCGATCGTAACCTCGCTCTGCCGCTGCTGCACCAGACGGCACGTTGGGCGGGCAGAAGCATCGGTAAACTGATTCCGCGGACAAAAGGCGTTCGATATGGTGGTTGTATATGCTCGACCGCTGCGACTGAAAGATGGGCCCTGAATAAATTCGTTCAGAGGAGGTCAGACCGAAGCGTCTGGAGCAGTGTGCCTTCGTCATACGTCAAACCGAAAAGATTTAACGTTTCGGCCAGGGCCTTTGCTGCGCCGGGGACTGTGCGTTTCTGAATTCGGGACAGGGGTTAGTGCCGAGACTTTGGGCTATGCGATGCGAGAGCGGAGGGGAATAGTTCGCGCACCGTGTCTGTGTCCTCGATACGCAGGATGAATCTGCCGCTCGCGGACGGCGACGACCGCGCAAGCAGGAAAGAAAACAGCGCAGTGCGCAGCCCGCCTAGGTGCAGGAAGCCCGTCGGTGATGGCGCGAAGCGCGTAACGACGCGGTGGCCGGCGGCAGTGCTCACCATAGATGATTTGTGCAACTTGTTCGTGAGCCACGAACGATCGCTACTTCGGCTGCATAAGAATACGCATGAAGTTATCCCAAACACGCGTGTATCCATGCACGCATGTTTTACAGGTGAGTGCATGGATACGTAAGTGTATGCATGAAAGTTAATAGGGCCGTTGCGGGCAACGGCGCGATTCTGTGGGAGACGCCAATCCCGTGCCATTACCGCCGGCGCCAGCAGCGTGTAGAACAGCGACGAACAGGAGCCAGCAAAGGCTCCTTATTCAAAATCACGCCCCGAAATGCTCCCGGCCCGTCGCGCCTTCCTCACCTCGAATCTGGGCGCAGCTGCGATTCGTCGGAGTTTGAGTGCGAGCTCGTCGTCAGCCACACGGCCCCCGCTGCAGCAGTGTTGGAAATGCGGCAAGCTGATATGCACCCCGTCTCCGACCTGCTCCCATGCCGCAGCCCCGCCGGACAAACCCCTCACTCGCACCACTCATTTTCCCACTCCAACGACTGCGACGGACGCGCGAAAGTCGCAAGTGGCGGATGGAGGTAGCGGTAGCCAAGGGCAAGACGCAGGATCCGGCAGCGTTCAGCAACCGGTGTTGCCTTGGGCGACTTTTTTTGACGTATTTGGCATCGACACCTCAGACCCGGTGGTTGATGGAAAGACGGCAATTGTGGCCAGGAAGGGCTTCGATATCGATATCGCTGTCATGCGGCTTCGTTTTTTAGCGTTGCAGCAGATTGTGCATCCAGACGCAAATGCTCTACGCTCCCCGAAGGAGCGCGAGTTCAGTGAGCGCCAGTCTGTGTTCATCAACAAAGCCTACCAGGCTTTACGGGATCCTCTAACGAGAGCGAAATATATTGTGAGCAAGTTTCGAAACCGCGCGTTTGCTTATATTTACGACTTTTCGTATTCAGCTGCATTTGAACAAGGTACACATTGATGATGAAACACAATCAGGGAAGGCAACTGCAGGGATGACAACAGGAGAACTGATGAAAATTATGGACATTTGGGAAGCTATTGAAGAGGTTGAGGACGAGGCGGGATTGGCGGAACTCACAAAAGAAAATGAAGGCGAGTCCAACAGAAAGTATGTTTTCTGACATGCGCATCTTGAACTGCCTCAGATCGGATAAAAGGGGAACTTGCGAAGCTCAAGCAGATATTTGGCAGTGTGGATGGGACTGTTGAGCAGGCAAAGGAAATTGTGGTGCGATTGCAGTATTGGACCAGTCTGCGGCAGCGCTTGCGCGACGTGTCGCTGTGACACAACGGAACATACGCGTTAGGAAACGTCAAATTGCAGGAATGTTTTGCAAGCCTTGTGCATGAATGACGGATGCATGGGAGGGATACGGTCAGACGGCGTGCATGGATGGTTGGTTGGATGGGGTGTGATGTGATGTGCGAGTCACGCATCCATTTTAAACTGACTCGTCGCCAATGGACACCCTCTCCGATGCCCAACTCCAGGCCGTCGGCGACTTCCAGGTGGCGTCGCCGCCTTCATTCCCGAATGCCGCGCTCATGCGCCGTTATCTTCCAGGCAGTGACCAGCATCGATAGCACCGGTACCGCGATAGACTGGCTGTCCGCGCACGACTGGAACGTCGAGGTAAGGCGCTCTTTGCCTTCGCTCAAGCGCGAGCGCACTCGCGTCGTCGGCAATTCTGACCAACTATGCTATACAGACTGCCGTCCAAAACTTTTACGCGGGAACATCGAACGACGTGACTGCGATTGTCGAAGGCCCTGCTGCCCGTTCCTCCCCGTCCCTCTCCGCAACCGGCATACGCTCAAGACGCAAACCGCAGCATTCAAGGTCGCGCTCGCCCGCCCAGGCCTCGGTGGGCACTGCAACAGATCGGCCAGGGCCGTCGGGGTCGCGCAACTTTGACGCCGGAGTGGGTCTCGGTATTGGCGGAAATAGAAGCCGCTCTGCTCCGCCAATGGTATTGTTTGGGTTGTGTGCGATTCGAAAACTGATTTGCCGTGTGTGGCACAGACTTTTTGGCAGATGGTGGTCTACCCCGTCACTCTGTCGCTTCAGATCGTGTGGGTCTTGCTGTCCTTTGTTGGTTTGTCTTTGTTTTTCTTGTGTGTTGGTGTGTGTGGGTGTGTTTCGCGTGTATGGTATGCAGGCTTATTTGCAAGTTCAGCGTCCGTTTTCCCGTTCAATCTGGTATTTTCCTCTACTCGCATCGCGCCTGTGCCCCATTCGCAGCGAGACCCACAAGCTACCGCTGCCCGCTTTTTACTGGACTACGAAAGTAAACATGGCCCGTCACATCCTGCGTTCTTTCAAGGAACATACTCTCAGGTGTGGTTTCCTTATTTTTCCTCTTCGCATAGTTTTTTTCTCTTACCATGGTTTTTCTTGAGGCCTTGGAAGTGGCCAAACGCGAGTTACGGTGCTTGCTAGTTCTCCTCTATTCAGCCGAGCATGATGACATGGCAGCTTTTTGTGACTCCACAATGGCCGACGATCAAGTGCTGGACTTTTTGCGAGAGAAACGCTTTGTTGTTTGGGCCGGAGACGTGCGCGAAAGCGAGGCGTTCGTTGGTTAGTAACTTCCCTTTGTTGCGGCCATTCGTCTGACCGAAGCATTCGTAAATAGTTTCAAACACACTCCTTGCCACAACATATCCATTCCTTGCTCTTATAGCGCCTCAGGGCACCGGCCGCATGGTAGTTGTCGAGCGGTTCGAAGGTCCTGTCGGTTCCGAAGCTTTAGTTGGCGAACTGCGTCGCCAGATGGACCGCGTTGATGCGATTTTACAGAGCGTGCGTTTGGAAAGGTTTAATTTACTCGCTGTATTAAATGAGGATTAACGCGATCATCAGAGAGCGTGTTGACCAATCGAGGATTCTGAGGGAGCAGCAGGAGGAAGCGTACAACGCGTCGTTACGGGCAGACCAAGAGAAGGCCCGGAAACTTCAAGAAGAGGTTGCGCGTATGGAAAAAGAAAAGGCGGAAGAAGGGATACGGCAAAAGGAGTTAGAAAACAAGCGAGAGGTCGGTGGATTTTTGTTTTTTTTTCTTCGAAGGTTAATACCCAATATTTGTTTGGTTTCCTGCAGAACAAGAGGATTCGAAAGATTTGGTTGCAGGAAAATATGATCCCTGAACCACCAACTAATGAAACCGAAGATATAGCCAAAGTTGGAATCCGCTTGCCAAACGGTGATAGGCTGGTTCGAAGATTCAGAGCCACTGTGTCAACTGTTCAGGCAAGTCTTTATTGATGTCGACGGTGATCAAAGAAAATTTTTTAATTTCTGGCATAATATTGCAGGACTTGTATGACTTCATCGAAGCGCAAGATTTAGCACCGATTGACTTGGAGGCGGACTTCGAAGTGATCAATACTTACCCGCGAAAAGTTTTGACGGACAAGACGATCAGCATTAAAGAAGCAGGGCTGTTTCCGACATCTTCGGTCATGGTGGAGGAGGTGGATTGACCTATGGCCGAGTTGTTCCTTTTTGCTTCTGAAACGCTTGAACTCTGCCAAAAATTTTGAGCGCCGTTATGACGACCAAGAGCAAACGGCTGCAGCCGCCAACCGCGGAAGACATAGCATACCACCGCCAGCAGATCTATGAGCCGCCTGGCCAGATAGCACAGATGTCCGTGGACACAGGAAGTGTCAATGGTCCCGACAAGCGTCGACGATGCGGCGGTTGTTGCGGACCGTCGTGCGGCGATGCGTCTGGCTGGGGAATGTGCTGCTTCGGGCTGTGTGCTTGCTGCGAACTGAGTTTATGCTGCTAATCGCAAGTTTGCGCCACCGGCCCGACCGAAAAACTTCGCGACCCGGTTGAATATGAAGCGGTCGCATTTGGCACGATCGATCAATAAATATGAAACAACTACGCGCCGACGCACCGTACCAGCCTGTTGAATCTTAGAAGCTGCCGGTGCAAATGTCCTGTCTTGCGAACCGTCGTATCAGTGCCGCCGGTCAGAGATACCATGGTTTCCATTTGCGACCCATCCACGCGCCGCAATACGGAAGCGCATTCCCGAATGAACATGTTCGTCGAACCTTATTGCATAGTTGATATTTAATGGTTGAACTGTTCGTGAACTTTCATTTGATAAATTGCCACTCAAAGTTTCCAACCCAGCAGCAATGGATCTGCCACCGCCGTACCAGGTCATCCCTCCAACCCAGCCCGCAGCTCCGCGGCCTCAAATGTCTTACACCGCAGTACCGCAGCCATCCCGACCTAGAGACAGAACCTTGGATTCCAGCCTCGCCTGCTGCGAGCCGTTCTGCAACATTCTCCTATGTGTATTGCAATGCTGTGCCATATGCGCGCAATGCTGTGCCATCTGCGGATGAAACACACCCCGCATGTCACCGCTGTGTTGCTCTCCGATCAAAAACGGACTTATTCTTGGATTATAGTTTAATGCAATAAACTTTGTTCCGATATCCAAATGGTCGTGAAACATAATTTTTTGCTTTGCTGTACAGGAACACGGCGCGATTCATCTTTCCAAAAGCAATTTCCCCGCGCGCGTTTGCTTATATCCCAATCCCTGCATGCCGCTCTTACCACAGCCGTACTCAGCTGGCCCGCAACCGGCGACCCAGCAATGATACCCGTCCGCAGCTTAGCAGTCGGCACATACAAAGTATTCACCGGAGCGAAAAGAATGCCACGCATTCCTGTGCGTTTGACACCGTTGCCGACTTCTTGGTTGGTACACACTCAAACTATCGACAGAACCATCAGCAAACCCCCGCTGTATGAAGTGTCAACAAACCTCCGCCGTATGAGTGATTGAGCAGCAGCAAATTCCTTCTTACCTAAATTTCTAGATGAAGCAATATCTAAGTGTATTTATGATTCTCTTTGACAGTACAATCTTTATCTGCTAATTGTTATTGTAGAAAATTTTCTTGAGTGTTGGAGCTCTAAACAGATACGCCAATGATGCAAGTTGTTCCTTTTTGCTTCTGAAATGCTTGAACTCTGCCAAAAATTTTGAGCTCCCTTAATGTTCTTGCTGCGAACTGAGTTTATGCTGCTGATCGCAAGTTTGCGCCACCGCCCCGGCCGAAAAACTTTGCGACGCGGTTGAATATGAAGCGGCCGCATTTGGCACGTTCGATGAATAAAAAATATGAAAAAACTACGCGTTGACGCACCGTACCAGCCTGTCGAATCTGCGAAGCCGCTGGTGCAGATATAGCGCTCGCATCAGTGCCACACGTCGGAGATACCATGGTTTCTATTCGCGGACCATCCGCGCGCTGGCGGTTTGAAGCTCATTTCGGCGGTGTTGATGAATAATTAATTGGTGGTTGAACTCTTCGATTTGATAAAATTCCCTCCCACTCGAAGTTCCTGGCCATGGATATTCCACCGCCGTACCAGCCTATCTCTCCCAGCCAGTCGCCAGCTCCGCTGCAGCAAATGTCTTACACCTCCGTACCGCAAACATCCGTTGGGGCTAAAAGCCGAATGTGGGATTCCTCCTGCATCGCCTGCTGCGAGCCGGTCTGCTATATGGCGTTCGCAATCATGCAATGCATTTTCATCTGTGGATGAAACATACCCCGTATGCCACCGCTCGATTGCTATCCGAGGCAGATGCACATATTCTGGGACTATTCTTTGATGCAATAAACGTTTTTCCTACATCCTGGTTTATTTGCCTCTGTACTCCTTCTGTATATCCAAATAGTCGTGAAACATAATGTTTTGCTTGTTGTGAAAATCTCATGAATGACCTTCCCTTCCCAATAACAGAAACACCAAAAAGCAGGTTTAGCCATTCGCGTTGTCCGTAGAGTCATCGCGTCAGCACGCGCACGCTTGTTTTATTTATGTTGCTCCAATTCCGCATGCCGCGTGTGCCGCCGCTATCTGCTGCGTCCGTGCAGCGTCACTGGACCTCATCCGGCCACAGCCAGAATCAGCTTGTACACTACCGGTGACATGGAACTGGTAGTCGTCTGCAGCTTAGCGGTCATTCACCGGTACAGACATAGTATTCCTCACAGCGAAAATTATCTCCCGCATCTGTGTGCCGTTTCCCAAGACGCCGCTGCCGCCTTTTTCGTTTGTAGACATTGGAAACCCAATTCGACAGAACCGTCAAACCAAACCTCAGCTCTATGAAGCAGATTCGGGGCGACTTGTTCATTTTTGCTTCTGATATGCCTGGGTTGAACTCTGCCAAAAAAATTTGCGCCATTATGACGACCAAGAGCAAACGGCTGCAGCCGCCAACCGCGGAAGAAATAGCATACCACCGCCAGCACATCTATGAGTCTTCTGGCCAGATAGCCCAGATGTCCGTGGACACAGGAAGTGCCAATGATCCCGCCAAGAGTCGACGAATCGGGGGACGACGTCACATTTGATTTTGATAAATTGCCACTCAAATGGAACCCAACCAACAGCCAGCTGCAGTGCCGCAAATGTCTTCCACCGACGTACCGCCGCCACCCGCAAAAGCTGAAAGCAAAATGTGGGAAGCTTGCTTGTATGGCACCGAATGCTGCTTGCCGTGCTGTTACGTTTTGGCGGCAGTCGCAGGATTGTGTGGTTGAAATACGGAGCGCCCCGCATGCCATCGATAGATTGCTCTCTGAGGAAAACGTGCTTATTGCGGGACAATAAACTTTATTCTGGCGCACTCGTTTATTTGCCTGAGTACTGCTTCTGCATAAGATCCGAATCTCCCCAATAGCGTTTTACTAGAAACACAGAAAACTAGGTTTAGCCATGCACATTGTCCGTGGAGTCATCGCCCTCGTACGAGTTGCTCTTGTGCTTGGGAATAAAGTGGAAGTCTTGAGGCGCTTTTCCCTGCAATAAAGAACAAAGGTTAATCAGCGCAGCCGATATCCTCATCACAAGTTACCAGAATCTTCTCCGTCACATAGATCCAATCCTCTACCCTGGGACTCGCCAACAATGTCTCGAAATAGTCGCGGCCGTAAAACGCAGGCGCTCGTTCGTTGAATTTCTGCGGTAGCACGTCCAACAGGCCGACTGGAATATACCTGTACGTAAATGACATCCAGTCCAGCAAGTACTGGCGTGTCGTGTTTACGCCTTTTGTGTCGGTTCCCCAGTGCTCCAGACCGTAGTCAGCAAATTTTTGGAATATCTCAAAACGCTCGCGGCCACTGATGTCCCACTTTGAATCGATTAAAATAACCTCTAAAAATAAAGGAAAGAAGAAGACTAAAAATGGCCCTCACAATACGCCGCTCGTTAATTTCGGTAAATATCCACGGCTTCACAAGAGCCCCACGGCCCACCATGATGCCATCGACCCCATTGGCGTCCACTGCGCCGTCGCTGGGCATATGCGCGTAGTAGTCTTCGAACCCAAGTACATCACCGTTGCCAAAAAAAGGCAGGCCGCTTGCGCGCGCCACACGTGCACACTCGTTGATGTAGTCCCAATCCGCATGTCGTGTGTACCGCTGCTGTCTGCTGCGTCCGTGCAGCGTCACTGCGGACGCACCCCATCCTGCCACAGCCGGAATCAGCTTGTGCGCAACCGGCGATCCGGCACTGATACCCGTCCGCAGCTTAGCGGTCACAGGCACAGGCAAAGTATGCCTCAGAGCATAAATAATGTCACGCATTCGTGTGCGGTTTCCCAAGACGGCGCTGCCGGCTTGTTTGTTTGCCAGCATTAAAAACTATCGTCGACAGAACCATTAACAAACCTCCGCTGTTGAAAACAAGATCAATCGGACAACCGCAATTGATGTCCACAAAGTCAAATGGTGCCAGCCCTAGTGCATGCGATCCGTTGGTTGGGCTTTCGAACAGCAATTTGTTGATCACTTCGCCAGCCTTGGCTGCGTCTATTCCCTTTGACGCCGCAATCTGGATTCCAAACTTCTTCTCGGTTGGATGACGTCGCAAAAGGGCCTTTTTTTCGTTGGTTTTTGTTTGCTCAGTTTTGTTGCACACAATTCAAGCCATACCCATTCTTGAAGGTTGAAACTAGTCAATCCCTGGCACATAGCCATTTCTGCGCAAGTGATGTCTACTCCAAAATCTTTCGCAACGCGCCTGAACGGCAGGTTTCCGACGTTTGTCAATGGTGCGAGGTATGTCCCTTTCCATTCAAAAGGTTTTCGGTCTACGTCGCGTCCTTTGGACTCGAATACGTCCTCGTAGTCGGCCAGTTCTTTCGTTTTCAAATCGAATTTTGCACGAGCGTCCTCCGACAGGTATTTCATTGCATCGTTGAAGGATTCCTCAAAATCAGATTTGTCCTTCGCGAAGCCATTTTTGTTCACCGAATCTACTGCTGTGTGCTCGCTCGAACCATGGTTGTTTCCGCCATCCAGAGCTTCTTTTCTTGCCTGAGCAGCGGTTCTGGCGAGCTGCGCTTTGTAACCGTTGAATTCCTTCACCTTGACAGACCATTCCTGATATTCATTGACTTTCTCATATTTCAGTCCGTTTCCAGCTTTCTTGAATTCCTTTTGTGCAGCAATCAAATCCTTTTTGAAAACCTGATTCAGAGACATAACTACGCCTGATTCAACAGCTTTGGAGGCCTTCTCTTCGTCCACCAGATTGAACTGGCCAGTGGCCGGGTTGCGATGTGCGTGAGCAAAACGGCATCGTGCGCCAAACCGGCAGCGGCCGTACTTCTCGAATATCACGCAACGCGCCCCAATGTCCGGCGGTTTCGCAGACGCCAGATACCCATCGATGTCGTGCGATAGCTTGCACTGCGCGCCGTACACACATTCGCCCGTCTCGGCTAGCGCGAAGCACAGCCCAAACGCGTGTTCCGCGACGCCCCCCGTGCGGTTCTGCACCCGCGCCGCCGCGCGCTCTGCCGCATGCGCTCGCCCCCGCCGGCCACTGCCGCCGTTGTCCGCCTCCGCCGCCTTGGCGCGCTTCGCCTCGCGGCCGTCGTCGGCATTATCTGCGCCGTCATCGCCGTTCCCGTTGCGGTTCTCGCCGCCTGCTGCCACGTCCCGCGCTGCATCCTGTGCATCCGCAGCAATTCTGTCCGGGTCGTGCTCATGCACACTCAGGGTGCGGTAATTCGCCGAAACGGAGTCCGCGAACAAATACTCGCGCTGCGTGTGCGCCCAAGATAAGCTTTCGCGCGCACCAGACAGGGATATGGTGTCGAACCTTGACAGGAGCCACGAAGCCGCCGCCGCGGGTGTCGGTGGCAGGTGCGTTGTCGCAGTCTGCCATTGAATGAGTTCGAAAAACAAAAAGAAAAAAGAAAGTAGCGAATACGAAAAGGAACGCATGTGAATAAATACGCGCATTCAAACTGGCGAGCCCCACACACGAAGAACAAAAGCATTAACCTCAGTATCAAAAAACACCCACTCCGCCGCGGCTTTCCTGGGTTTGGCCGCCTCCCCACCAGCCTCCCGGACGGCTTCCGTCGCGAACAATCAACCTGCTGTTCGCTGCCATTCCATCAGTCCACTTTCTGCCAATATAACTGATGTCACCGTCCGAATTCTGAATGGCAGATGCGGTGGAGCTCTTCCGGACGCTGAACGAGCGCGGTTGGGCTCCAGATGCTTTGGATTCCTGAGTCGAAGTGGACCATCTCCAGTGGTTCGGCAACTTTGCCGCCACTGAAGACTGGCTATTCACTCCATTGGATGTGCTATTTGAGACTTCCGGCGCGCTAAAGAATCTTGCGCCAGCCTGTTTCGCGGCCGGTGACGTAAAAGACATGTTTCGCACAACAGTTATGTCTGCGCGAGAAATCGGTATTGTTGGACTAGTGATAGACGAAACTGTTCTTTGCAGAATTTTTCGTCCAGTGGCTGGTCTTTGACTTGAGGTGGCCGAAATCGCGTCCAACTTGCCTTGCGAGTCAAAGTTTTCAAAATCACCCACAGTTTCAGCGCCCTTCCCATGATTTGATTGCTCAAATAATCGTCGGAAAGAAGAACTGACTTTTCTCAGTAATAGCTCCTTCTTTTGCTTTTGCTCTCGTGATAAGTCTGCATTCGAGATTGCCTCACCGGGATGGTTTTGTGTTATCCTTGAGACGTGTTGTTCGATGACTTCTTCTTCTGTCGCGGTAGGGTCCGTATAAGCCCATGATGCCGATGCTCGATTTTGCGATGTTGAATCCTTCCGTGTCTGGTTGCCACTGGTTGCGTCTTTTCCAACCCACACACCAACACCCTTTCCTCTCTTCTCCCACACGTCGCCTCTGCGTCTTCTATTTCCCAACACGCGCTTCCACCAGGATATCGCGCCAGTGCAATCCTCAGCAACACCGCCCTTCCCCATAATTGGAGGTACACTGACAGTGGGCTCCGTTGCCACTGGCGCAAATTCGGCAGTTTTCTTGGTTGCAGCTTCTCGCACAGCTACAGATGCGGCTGACACGAATCCAAAAGTGTGGCCATTCAATGGTACATGCACTACAATCTCCGTTGGACGCGGACGCCGCCGGGAGTACCGTTTCCTACGCCGACTGCGACTGCGGCTGCGGCTGCGGCTCTGGCTCGTGTATGACGTGGACGACAACCGCGACCGCCCGACGCGACTCGTGGAACTGGTACTCTGCACTCGAAAGCTTCGTCTTTGCCGTCCGGAACTTCCTGCGCTTGACTCAGTGACGCTACTGGTGGAAGACATCAACGAATGTGGGCGCCCAATCATCAGGTGAGCCGGCTCCGCGTTTCGACTGCTGCGGCTGCTGCGGCGGCTGCTCATGACCATTTCAGCTTCGGCGACATCGCTAAAGTCACTATCGCTTCCACTGCAACTTTCAGAATCACTGCGGTCGATTTCCGAACCTTTGAAAATACGAGCTTTGTTTGCTGATGTTACTGGTTGACAGATTTTGCCTGCAGACGCGCGTTCTTGTTTACGTCGTGTCTGCCGCCGGCGTAGTTTTGTTTGCGAAGATGCTGCTGTATTCGTTATCACTCGCAAAGTGGTCTCGTCTGTGCCACCCGGTCCGAGTACAGTATCCGTTGGCGGGGCGGGGATCTCTCCAAACTCTAGTGGCCATGACGCGATAGTTTCGACGTCCAAAGCAGATGCGGAGGAAAATGACGCGTCTACAAGCGTTTGTGTTGACGAAGAAGCTATTGACAAGGTGGAAGGTGCCGCATACGCTTGCACAACGGTTGCCGCCCGCGGTACCGAAGCCGCCGAGACGTGCTTCTGAGCTGCTGGTATCGTGGGGATGTCTACAGCGCTGGCAGGTGCCGAACTGTTGCGGCCAGCGCGCGGAGCCAGGTGGCGCTCGGCGCCGGGTGGGCCCGACACACTGTCGGTCTTGATCTGGGCAAGAAGTCGCTGCATGCGCGCTGTTGCGGCGGCCAGACGCACGTCGCTGTCCGCGGCCGGGGCTGGTCGCTGCATTCGATCTGTGCAGCGGCGAGTTGTTAGCACGCCCAAGCCCCACAAATTGCCCGCGCGGGCGTGGGCGGGACTCACCGAAAGGGGCTTCCGGAGGTCGGCCGCCGCGGAACGGAAGACGAGCGTGCGAGACTGTCCGGGGGTGAACACAACGGACGCTTACGCGATCTTTTGTCGCGTCGAACGGCGAGTCGGGATGCGCTGGGCTGGTTGCGCAACCTGTCAAACATGTGCACGTGCTTCGAACCTTACCGACTCGGGCGGCGGCGCTCGGGTATTCGCTTCTGCACACTGCAGCCTCTGTCTCCGTCTTTGTCCCAGTCTGAGTTTCGGTGTATCTCTCTCCGTCCGCTGCCGTTGCTGCTGCTGCTGCTGCCGGCGTGCACAGGAGCCGATTATGGTTTTTTGGTATTAATATCCGCGTCCCGCCGGAACACAAAAAAGAGCTGCTGCGGCTTCGAGACCGCCGGACGCTGCCCGGCGTCAGATCTTGTCATTCTTTTGCTCCGTGAACAGAGCCGCGCTGCGTGTTTGTGCGCACCGTTATTTGTTGCTTCTTGCACAAAAAGTCGCGTCGCAATGGACATCGCGACGCATCTGCGTCAATTCGAGCCCGCCATTGGCCCCGAGGCTCAATCGGGCCTTCTTTCGCGTAGAGAGTTTCGCTACAATCTGTTCGAAGCCCTGCAAGGTAACGGAATCCAGGATAAGCTGAAGGTGAGCGAGCGTCGACGAAAGACATCACCCTGATGTATCGCCTTTCTCTGCAGTCCCAGCTTCGAGCAAGTATTGTCGCTGAGCTGAAGCGCAAGTCTCTTTTCGGTACAAGCCGCCAGACACTTACAGGCGGCTCCTTGACTATCCGCGCAATTGACAGCCTAATAGTTGACTATCTCAAACGACGAGGCAGCGAATTCACTCTTTCCGTGTTTTTACCCGAATGTGGACTCGCTGGCGCTGTCTTGGATCGGGATGATATTTATCGCGTATTTAACATTGACAACGTTGACGCCAGGGCGACACTTGTCAGAGCATTCGTGAGACCATTCGCTCGTCCCACCATTGCTGAATATTTCAACAGCGCTCCGAAGTCGACAAGTATCCAGATTCATGTAGGTCTCTACTCGCTGACTGCTATTTTGCTGGGTGATTTTGAGTAAGAAATTTTATTTTTGCAATAAGCCGCAATCATCATTCGACTCTTGGAGAGCTTGTTCAAAGTCCTTGAAATTCCAACGCTTGAAAAGGAATGCCAGACGACTATGGATGAAATCGAAATTGTCGGTGAGGCAAACTGGCTCGAAAAACTTAACCTACAGTACTGATCCCCAAAAAACAAACGCGAACGTGTAGATTCCGAACTTCGGCGTCTTCATACACATATTTCGAAAACAGCCGTCTCCGTTGCGACCGCTGACGCCATATCGGCGCGTATCCAATCTTTTCAAGCCGACCTCGAGCGCAAAGCCGCCGCCGACCTCGCCAGCGCGCTGCAGCAGTACAAAGCCGTCGAACTAGCCGCCATGCGTGCCGAAATGCAGCGCGAAAGCGCCGCCCAAATGGATGCACTGGCCGCGCGCCATGATGCTGACCTCGCGCGGATACGTGCCGACGCCGATGCACGCGTCGACGCCGCCCGCACCCATGGTCTCGACGACGCCAACCTCCGCGCTGCCGCTGATGCCCGCGCCCGCGCCGATGCTGCTGCCGCTGCTCATGTTCTCGCCGAGGAAAACTCCCGCTTGAAAGCCGATGCCGATGCCTTGCGCGACCGTATCCAAGTCCTCGAAGACTTCAAACGCGAATATGCCACAAAAACCCAGGAGGCTCTGGCGGAGTATAAAATCGGCCTGAACAAACAGCATCATGAGATGCTGGCCGCTGTCGAAGTGGAAAGGGCTAGAATAGACTGTGCGTGCTAAAATTCCCTTCTTACTTGTTTGAGATTATGTTTTAGCGGAAAAAATGGTGCTGGCTGAGCGCACGAAAATCGCCGAAAGAATGCTGGAAGAAATTCGGCAAAATCAATCAGAGACAGACAGTTTACGGGAGCAACTGAAGTCGACAAAGTTGATGCTCGCAAATGCTATCAAAGAAAAAGATGATTCTCTGTTCAACATCAAAGAGTTGAAGCTACAACTTGATTCGCAGTCTTCTAATGCTGTTCTTGAGTTTGAAATCCAGAGCTTAAAAACGTAAGTAAAAATCCTTTTCTTACTCCAGTGTATCGTTGATATTTTATGTAAGCCAACTGTTGGAAATGGCAACTATGAGCGAAACGCGACAAGCAGGTGGATATTTGCCTGGCCATATGTGACTTCTGACACCCACGCAGAACATCAAAATCTCATCAAATCACTAATAGCCCCTCAGAATGATCTACAAAAGGAACTAACAAAGGTGCGGAAATCTGAAGCCAGATGGCAACGTGAATGTCACGAACTGGTTGCAAAACTTGATTTCGAGGTTTGGCAGTCTTCCGGTCCTTTTTTGGTTTTCATTTCTTCCATTTGATTTGAACCGCAAAATTTTGTCTTTATCGCCAGTTAAACCAGTCCGATGAATTGAAAAGGAAATATGAGGATGCTCTGATCAAAATTAAGGAGCTGAAAAGAGATATTGCCGAGCTTAAAGTCACATTGTTAAGAAGCAATGTTAACGACTCGTCATTGCGCAGTCCGTTTGCAAGAACTCTTCCAAGGTGAGCCATTGATCTTGTGTTGACGTTCAACCAACCCTCTACAAGCAGAAACATCATTCCAAATCCTTTGATTCTTTCACCCCGTGCCGAATCCCCGATTCTTGCTCGGACTCGTCAGCAAAGCACTCAATTTCAAACTGCGCCAGAGTCTTCACGAAAAGCACCAGAACCCAGTAATAGCTGCACCCCAATAATTTCACAAGAGCTCAACACTTTCACCGATTTATGGGACCGCAATCTTCGAGAAATGCAAGCCGTGGCGTACCGTGCAACGCAAGGGGCTTTGGGATTTGATGATCCTGAAGTTCGTAGTTCCCGGATAGCAGACGCATTGAAGGTTGACGTGGATGTTGGCGCGAGCTTCACTGACCAAGTGCTGCTGTCTCTGCCTGCGGTTACCGTCACCAATTCCGTTGGACATGCCGACGCGGATTTTCATGGTGAAGAGCCAGCCGAACCACCACTTCCACAGCCCCCAGCGACTCCCAGAACTCCCGCAGCAGGACCAGGACCAGGATCAGCAGCAGTAGCGACTTACGCCGCCACGCAACGCGAGGCATCAAACACATCGCCAGTCAAGCAACCCCGTGAAATGGCCTCCGACACTCGGCAAGACCTCCAAGACGCCATCAAGTCCATCCTTGCCGAGTCTCCGCCGCCGTCGCCATCGCCATCTCCATCTCTCGACCGCAGGGCCGGCATTCAGCTTGCCACAGAGAACACGCCCAAAACCTCTACGACTGCAATCCAGCAGCTACTTCAGAGCGAGCGTGAACAGGAGCGCCTCGCACAGGCTCGCCGCGAAGAAACTCAGCGTCAGGAGCTCTACGAACGTCGACTCGCCGACCGCGAACGACGCATGAAGGAGCTTGAAGAACTCGAGGCGAGCAAGGAGACCCTCGAAAACGTGTGTCTGTGTTATTTCAATGTGCTTTTTGCTGAAAGCTGTCAACTTTTTCTTGTTTATACAGCATGCGTTGCGGGAAGCGCAGTTTGAAAAGGATATGGCCAAACTGGCTGGTTTGCGTGCCCGTGAAGAGGCCGTGAAGATGAACAGCCTCGAGGCTCCGGCACTGCAAGTCAGCTCGAAGAACTTGGATGACTTTTCTTCGAATGGAGAGCAAGTACAAAACACAAAAGACTCGGATTTGAAGATTTTGGACGAGTTGGAAGCAGATCCTGTCATGCAAAAGTATCTTGCACTCGTCAAGGAAAAACGTGAAAGGGTATCAAAGATATTAATTCCCCGCACTATCAAATTTGATGTGCTGTTTGCTTTTATTTCAGAATGCGGCAGACGCGGAACAAGACGAAAAAGTGACCAAACTACTCAGCACATTGGAAAATGTTTGTTTTTTTCGTAACTCCCCAAAGTTGCCAACAGATCTCGTTCTCTCTTAGACTTCACTGGATTGTTCTTCGGAGTCAGCATATGTGCGGTCCGGTGACACCATGGACGATATAAGGTATGGACAATGTTTCCGGTAAGCTGTTTTGCTTGATTCCCGCGTTTCAGTTGCAGCGCGCCTTCATCTGTGGCGGTGGATGGAAACGGCGAGGAGAAAGGGGCCAAAGACAGCAGTTGGTGACGGCTTCAGCCCCAAGCCACAGTTTGCCTGGAATTGAATTGCATGGTCTCAACAAGAACAAAGAACTCCAACAAAAAACGCTCGTGCGCTCCAGTTATTGTGCTTTTTTGTAATTGTGTGTGGCAGCGGTAGCACTGGTGAAGAGATTTCCCCCTTGGCTATGAGGGAGCCGAACCAGGCCTGATTATGTGTCGACAAGTCCAATACGTTCACACGTACCGTGACTACCTGTGTGAGAAGACGTAGGACGGCGCAGGCCGGGAGACGCGAGATGCAGACGAGACGCGCGTCGCACAACGGCTGCGTTCTTTAGCCGATGGCGATTAGAAGACCGCCAAACTGATGTGGGGCTTCGGATCGTCCAACTCGAACACCGCACAGCAGCAGCAGCAGCAGCAGCAACAGCACCCGCCTTCGTCCACGGTCGTGCAGAGCATTCCACCCCCGCCGTTGGCCCAGACCACATCGTCTGCGTCCTCCGCCACTACAGTCTCCTCCAGCGACAACAACCATCCCGCCACAGCGACCACCTCGCAGGCGCTTTCATACACCTACAAGATCCAAATATTCCCCCACAGGTAACTTCCGTCTTTCGGATACTTCCACCCAATGGGCGATTTTCGTAATGTTTCTCGCAGAGATACCTCCCAGACCGTTGGCACGCCTTCTCTGCCTGGCTTGGTGGCCGCGCAGCAGCAGCGCTTCCACTTCGAGCCCATTGAGCGCGACCTGAAGCCCGGAATGGTTCTCAAAATTGGCCGGAAGGTTGACAAGAAGGTCAGTGGTTGAGATGGTTGAGGTGTCTCAATTCGGTCCCTTACAAAACCCCCTTCCATCTTCGCAGGCAAACGCAAGCGCCGTCCCTGAGAATTCCACTGACGATGCTGCTGCCGCAGCCGCCGCTCCTGGCGCCTTGGATATGTCGGCTCTTGCTGCAGAGTTACCGCCGTCGTACCAGTCCACATCCGGCTTCGGTAACTTTGTCGCCTAAAACTTGGTTAATCCACCGACCGTCTGTTAACCTGCAGTTCAAGCTTCAGGGAAAAAGCCGCCGACCACCCAACCGCAAATCGACTTTATTGCATTCAAATCGAAGGTCGTCTCGCGTGCACATGCAGAGCTTTGGGTCACCGACGATGGCCAAGTTATGTTTAAAGACGTTGGATCGAGCTCCGGCACTTGGGTCAACAGGCATCGCTTAAGTGCAAGTGGAAAGGAGAGCCGCGCTTATGTGGTTAAGAGCGGCGATGTTGTGCAGCTTGGAATGGATTACCAAGGGCGACAAGAAGGTCTGGTGTCCGTTCTATATGTCTCCTAACTTCAATTGTTTTTTATTCCCCCGGTACCCGACGCGAAAACGCAGATATGTACAAGAGTGTCGTAATGAGAATATTCGTCACCATGCGATCAAAGGATCCTCCAAAACCAAATCCTTCTCGACTCCGCGCGTCGTTGCGGGCGCTTCTTTCTGCCATGAATCCGTCGTCAATTTCGTCCCAATCAACGTCTTGCACGGACTGCTGCATTTGCCTTTCTCCACTTTCGCCCATTCAAACTCTCTTTCTCGCTCCGTGCTCCCACTGTTTTCATTTCCGCTGCGTCATGCCTCTCATTGGATCGAGCGTCATGTTCCAGTGCCCATTGTGCCGGCAAGTAGCTAATCTAGAAAAGGGCGTCGGCGAAGACGAAGACAGTCTGTATGAAGATGACTTAGGTTCTGGTGCGGCTGTGGGAGAGACTTCGTTGGAGGAGTGGCTAGGGGTTTTGAGTGTGGACGGTGCTTTTACCGACCAGCCGCGCGTAAACAATTTGAACAGCCTCGCGGTTGGACCTAGTGGCGTCTCTGTTGGTGTTGCAGACGTTAGTGACGATGACGATGTGGATATGGGGGCCGGCAGTGGAGAGTCTGCTGGTCCGGGGTCGGACGGTGATGTGCTGAAAGGCCTGGAAGATGTGCTCGGAGACGTCTTCCCGGGAGCTGATGAAGGACAAAAGAAGTTGGCGTTGGAGAGAATCCGGCAGATGCTGGAGACTCGCAAGTGAGGTTCAGATGTGCAGTAGTTTTTTTTTTTTTCTTCTTTTTTGTTGATTGCCCCTGCGGCTGACTGGCATGGTTAGGCGTATAAACAAGACGCGAATGGCAGCAGTCCCGAAATTATCCTTGCTTCTGGGTTTCCTAGATGCATCGGTTACCCGAGGTGGGATGAATCTTGCATGTCACATTTCCAAAGCTGGGAGACAATCAATTGACGGGAAATTTTGATTAATGAACGAAACCTCCACGCTGGCTAATCTCCCGTGCGAGCTTCTCAGCGCGATCACTGCATTCCTGGATGCAGTCGACATAATGCGCTTGGTGCATGCGAGCGTCGCAGTTAGCCGAACCCTGGACGACGTATTCTGGCGCTCGTCGATGCGATCGCTGTTCTCTAAAGGCTGCCGGCCGAAGCTGGACGAATACCTGCCGCACAACAACCGTGCAGCATTCATGCTGTGCATTTGCAACGAGGCGCGCAGGGGTGCGTCTCGCTGGTGCTGTTCTCCCCTGCTCTTTTAACCCATCAACGTTTGCCAGGCGATTGGCGGCCCTTCTCCAGAGACCAGCAGACCCTCTTTGGCGCTCTGACGCGTGCGCGCGCTGAGGTGCCCGAGTGGATTATGATGCCACTAATTTGCGTGGCCGGCAACTGCAGGTCTGGAAAATCGACAATCGTTGAACGGCTTGTCGGTCGCGGCTTCCTTCCAATCCAGCAGAGTCAAATCGCCCCGGCCAACCGATCGATCGAAGTACACATGCGCCATAGAAGCGATCCAGGCGACTGTTGGCTTGTCGACGATCTCGGCCCATTCACAGAAGCTGCTCAAGTTCGCGAGGCCTTGTCAAATATCCTACACAACAAAAAGCCAGGAGATGAGTCCTCAAATATAGCCATTAAAGTCCAATTGTGGGCCGCGGATGTTCCCGACATGATTGTTGTCGACACTGCTTCCCCAACGTACACACTATATGGTGGAATCTTCCAACCTATCGTCCAGCAATACATGGAGCATGCCACCTTGATTCTTGCAGTCAGTTCCGCTATTGCGGATGTCGCGAACTCCACCGCTCTCAGGAGCGCTCTCGAATATGATCCCCAGAGGATCCGGACTTTGGGTGTGTTGACGAAAGTGGACCTGATGGATCTTGGCGTTGATTGCGTTGATGTTCTGGCAAATAGGGTTGTGATTCTTCCCTTTGGTAAGGTCCTTCCTTATGCGATCAAAACACAATCGCCAATAACGCAAAAGGGTTTGTGCCACTGGTAAATTGCCGCGGCCAATTTGACCAAGATGAGCGCGAAAGGAAGTTTTTCGCTTCACAAAGACCGTACAAGAAGAACCGCGAGTACTGCGGAATCAAATTTTTGCGAGCAAGGATCATAAACGTAAGATTACATTCAGCAGTCCAGTTTATCTCATAACATTCGTACCCGAAGATTTTACGCTTCCAATATAGAACCGCGTTGCATGGCGCGGAGAGCTTGAAAGAACTGCGAAGCACTGTTGCAAAATCTTTTCTTCCCGAAGTTGCCGTTGCTGAAGCGGTTTGCAGATCTCAATTCGTGCAAAGAAAACTGAATGCAAGTTGCAGCATGTGCATGCTCTGACTCTCCTCACTTCATTTTGGAAAATCTGCTCGGGTTCCATGATCTGCAATGACGACGACAAAGCAGCGCTTGCCGCTGCTCTGACTGAATTCATCCCAAACTTTGAGTCAACTGAAGCCCATGCGATCAGCACCTTGACTGAAATCGTGACAGGCTGGGTCACCAGCCTCTTTCTGGCTTTCAAAAGTCTCGTGCAAAGCTTTGAATTAGACATTGCGTACTCCAGGTTTCATCAGATCGACACAGCGGTGAAATCTGTTCTGATGTGGCTGGCAGACAGCCAATGCGACTTCTGCAGCATTGGCACTGTCTGCACATACCAGTGAGTGGTTTTCATTCTGCAGTGTTTTGATGATGTAAACAGGGGAAATACATCCGCAGTTGTCGACCATTTCGAGAAAGTGGTTCAAAATCGTTTTGCACAAATGTGGGGCACTATTGAACGTCTACTAGCTGAGCACGTGAGCTGCATGATTTGGCAATCACCATCACATCAACAGCGGGAAGTCATTTTTTGGATATTGTCTTTCGCCAGAAATGTTCAAAGGGCGCTGGACGCATGGATAGCCGGCCGGTTCCGCCAACTGTGCAATTTCGAATACTGGGCCATGGAAGTCAATGTTGCAGGCGGGGCTGCGGTCGTAAAATCCAATTGGTGTTCGGTTGGACCTCTCTTCTGTTCGTTCTCATTGACAAGGACTGCGCCAGAGCGCGCAATTCGATTGTTCCGGCTCTGTTGTCGATTTCCATCTTCGCTGCTTGGAGCATCTTGGTGAATGCTGTCACAGCTTCGTCGACCTGGTGAGGCGGGAAATAACGGAGATACTCGATACACTGCCTGCAAACGCGACGGAGCTCGGCGTCTTGACGAAGCCCCACCAGTTACGCGCCGTACACCGCACGTGCCGTGTTGCTTCACAGCAAGTCGAGACATTGGTACGTATGGAGCATTGCCACGAGAAGCGAATGCGGCAATCATTTGAGTCGCTAGAAGAGGTGACAACAAAAATATGTTTCCCTTTCATCTGGGCTTATCGGATTCTTCTTTTGCTGAAACTAAGGCTGTTAACTGTCTCCAATCTCATGCACTGCCATCGCTGCGCGAGTCCGTTCCAAAGTGCATCGTTCATCACTTCATTTCGCAGTTGGACGCCGCAATCTATCAAGAAGTCGTTGCTGACAGTGTGTTTGGCCTGGACTCGAGCTTTTTGATGTTGACGGAGCAAACTCATATCGTTGAGCAACGACGTGCGTGCCTTGAACGGATTGCCGCTTTCGATGAAATAGATTCTGTGTTTCGAAAGAAGGAGAAGTCTGAAATAGTTTCTGTGTTTCAAAAGAAGGCGAAGTCTGAACTTCGATAATGATGTGGCGGTCAATAAATTCTAGTCAGCCGGATAGCTTTTGCACGTTTTTTTTTTTTTTTTTTTTTTTTGGCGTCAAAATCGGAAACTCTTTTTGAGTGAATTTTTGGACGGAATTGGCGAACAAACATTGGATTTGGCCGTAAAAAGCAGCAGAGCAGGGCTGGAAAGATCATACGTTGAAAGCAAATCGTCAAGCAGCTCTAGGTTACGGCGTTCAAAAACTATGTGTCTAACGTAATTAGATATGAATTTTGTTGTACCATCAAGCAATGTTACAATTTGCTGATGAACATTGGATTGCTAGAGAAAAGTTGTGCCTCTGGCATGACCGTTAGATGGCTGGTGTCGGCCGAGGCTGTCATCGAGCCCGTGAGCTTGTTCGCCGGCAATGCATCGTTGTGCACGCCCGTGCAGATGAACCGCGCGATGTTAATGCAAGATATCGTGCCGCTGAGATGAGCGAACGCATCCCTCAAATATACGCCCTGTGCGCGCGCGGCGGAGGCGAGTCGCTCGTGCACGCCAAGGCTGCGCTCGACGCCGCCAACAGCCTCTTCGACGCCACGCCGTTCTCGGCCGTGTCGCTCGCGCTGCGCGAGCTGCACGAGCACTGCTCGCTCGCATACGCCTCCGCCCTGCTGCGCCGCGCCGCCGCGGCCGCCGAAGCCGAAGCCGAAGCTCCCCGCCGCGGCGCCGCTGCCGACACGCCCTCGGCCGCGCGCCGCGCCGCTTTGAAGATCCTCGACCTCACGCTGCTCAAGTCAGGCGCTCCGCGCCACGCCGCCCGCGTGCATCGCCTGGTCGCTGACATCGAGCCGCTGCTTGCCGGCGCCGTGCCGCCCATGCCTTCCGCCGCGAGCTGCGCCGTCCGCCCGCCGCGCGCGCCCGCCGCGATAACTGCCCCCGTCCGCGAGTGCCGCGTCGACGACCTGTACCACCGCCGCTTCGACGCCGCGACCCCGTGTGTCGTGCGCCGAATGGCGGCCGACTGGCCGGCGGTGTCGGCAAGCGACGGCAGCAGGCCGTGGACGGTTGCAAACCTGCGCCGCCGGATCGCCTGCCGCTGGGTGCCCGTCGAGCTCGGGTCCTCGTACACGGACCAGGACTGGGGTCAGGCCGTGATGCTCGGGCACGAGTTCGTCGACCGCTACGTCCTGCAGAACAAGCCGCGCGCGCTTCGCACTGCCGTGAGTGAGCCTGACGCGACTTTGGACAATTCCAACGAAACCGCTGTCGCCGACGACGACGACGACGACGCTGACACCCGCCGCAGCGCATCGCCGCCTCGCTCTACTAAACGGCACAAGACATCCCACGGAGATGCAATCGGGTACCTGGCGCAGCACAACATCTTCAGCCAAATTCCATCCCTGTTCAACGACATTCTCGTCCCGGACTTCTGCTACACATGCGAATCCGCCTCTCCGGAACTGCCTGACGCGCCCCATGCGTCGGTCTGGTTCGGCCCCGCTGATACCGTGACACCCCTGCACACGGATCCGTATATGAACATTTTCACGCAGGTTACCGGCCGCAAGTACGTGAGGCTGTATTCGCCAAGTGAGGGGCACCGGCTGTATCCGCACGACGGCGTGATGGCCAACACGAGTAGAGTTGATGTACTGGACCCGGATCATACAATGTTTCCGCGATTCGCCGATGCCGAGTACGTGGAGGCGATTCTTGGGCCGGGAGATTGTCTATTTATTCCCGTATGTGGAAATCTTCTGTTGCTGATTTTTTGATCAACATAAACCCACTCGTTTCGACAGAAAGGCTGGTGGCATTACGTCCTAGCGCTCAGTGTGAGCGTCAGCGTGAGCTTTTGGTTTTGAATGGTGCGAACGCCACACTTCTTTACTGATTCAACAATAAACTTGCAACTACACGATGCCTTCATTCTTTGTTCTTAAGCTGGGAAGAAAAATCTTGCGCGGCCTGCGAAAGCTTCTGAGTCGTTTCCGAAGCCACAGTGCGAGCCTGGGCGGCAGCTTGCTCCAAGTCGGCCTTTGCCTTAGCAGCGTCACCCTTAAGTTCGGCGACGCCGTCCTTCGCGGCCGCGCCGGCCGCCTTGGAGGCCTGGGCCACCTGCGCGCTGACCTCCGTCGCGGCTTGCGACACCTGGTGCAGGATGTTGGCGACCGTGTTCTCAATGGTCGCGCGCGCATGCACGGTCGCCCGCTTGAGGTTCTCGGTGGTCTCGGTCGCGGCTGCGCGCGCCTTGGCTGCATCCTCCTGCAGATCAGACACCCCAACCTTAGCGGTGGTTGCCGTCGCCTGCGATGTCTGTGCAACTTGCGCCGCTACCTCTGCTGCCGCCAACGACAGGTGCTGCATGATATTCGCCACGGCGTTTTCAATGGTCTTGAGTGCATGGTTGTGCTCGTGTTGTTGTTGTTGTTGTTGTTGTTGCTGGTTCTGTGGGGGCGGTGTCTGGGCGGCGTGGGCCGGGGATGGCACCGTATTGGCCGCTGGCACAGACAGCTCCAGCTTCGGCACGCGCGGAAGCTTCAGGACGTCCGCCAGCTCTGCCGTCGAATCAATGCGAATGACATCGCCGTCGTCGTCCGTGTACGTGGCCCATAGACCAGACGCAGCATCGGGTGGCAGGCTGAAGATTGCGGCAACCTGCCCGAAAGGGAAGGTCTTAGTACGCAAGCAATCCTAGGACCGAACGCAAACAAACCTTTGCAGTGAAGGCGCCCCACTCGACAAGCTCGTCAACGTCGACTGAGATCTGGCGGATGACGCCCGCATGCGACACTTTAATCCGTGCAACTTGGCTCATGTTGTGATGATGTTGAGTTTTTTGTTTTTGTTCCGTGGTTTTCTCTTTGGCGGCTTTTCTTGTTTTATATGTTTTTTCGAGGTGAATTTTCCGGCCACTGCGCCACCGGGCGTCACGCAGAGTCAACGCGCGAAAGGGTGCTCGCTACACAGCATAACTCTTTAATGACTTAACTACACGAGCTGAATACACTCTGCAGGCATCAAACATTCTCGCCCTGCAGCTGCGCCCGCTCTGCAGCCTTGCGCGCACGGAATCTCGCAAGCGCGGACTCTCCTGCACTCATTTCGACAGTACCGCCACCACCACCACCACCGCCACTACTTATACTAATGCTACTGCTGCTGCTACTACTGCTGATACCACTGCTGGCACCAGCTACAGCGGTTGAAGTATTTTCACGTCGGTTCGACACGCTGCGCATACGTACTAGCGACGATGGGCTCATAATGCCGGTAATACTGCTGTTGCTGGGCTGTACGCGGCCGCGGTATGCTTGAGACATACTCATCACCGGCGCGGACGAAGCTGCCATGACGGTTCCGCCGGCATTCGCCACCGTCATCAACGGATGCGCGCCGCGGCCCGTGGCAGCAGCAGCAGCAAAAGAAACAGCACCGCCACCAAGCCCGCTGCCGCTGCCGCCGCTACTGCCGCCAACCGACGGCGCGCGCGTTTCTCGCAGACTCACTGTGCTACCCATGGTGGAGCCGTCCTCCTCAATGCGCACCGGCACCGTAGCCGGCAGCATCGACGCTGACGCCGCCGACCGCACGCTCGACGAGCTTCCGCGCCGCCGGCTTGGCCACCGCTCCACGTCGGCCAACACCGTCGGTGGTTGTTGGACACTGTGGCTGTGGAGCAACAGTGGCGTCTGCGCCGTCTGCGGTTGATGTCTTGCTGACGGCGGGCGCGGCGATCCAGCCACCGGCACAATTGTGGGTGAGGTTACTCCGCCACTGGGAGATGATATCGGCGACGGAAACCGGTACGATTGGTCCTGGAAGTACGCAAGTGCTGGTGGCTGTACAGAAGCGCCAGTTGTTGTTGCAGCCGTTGGGGTTGCCGGGTGGTTCTCTGGATTGCCAAGTATGCCGTGCGAATAATCATTGTCGCTGGTGTTGCTGAGATTGTTCCGGTAATTGACACCACCAGCGTCAAAATAGTCTGTAGGTACGATAGGCACAGTAGCTGAAGCTGTCCCTTGCGGGAGATTTCCAGTTCCCCGCAACATCAGGGAAGGGTACTTCTGTGCTTCGGGGTTGTATAGATGATTTGTCGAGTCTTCAGCCGCAAAGACTGTGGATGCCGGCAGCTCGGCGTGGCCGATGGAGTTGCTGACGTCGTAGATACCGATGTTGATGAGGTTGCTTGCGTTGTGGGAGTCGTTCAAGTCATTGCTGTAGTGGATGCCGGAGTGGGCACTGGCGGGCACGGCGGCAAGGGCGTGCAGACGACGGTCGTGGTCCGGGTCGGAACCGAGATCGAGGGCAGCAGCGGCGGCGACAGCAGGCAGACTGGACGTGCGCTGGCGCTGCAGCATGTTTGTTGGCTGACAAATTAACTCATTATAGTGCACTCACTCATTCATTCATCCGAAATCACGGCAATTCGCTCGCGGAAGCTTGTGACAACTCGCTGCACTGTGCCTTGTCAGCATGCGCCGCGCGCACCAGGCCGCACACACTGGTGCACGTGAATGGAATCAGGAAACAACCTCGCGAACGGTTACGCAGTGCCAGCCGCGCTTGGGCACGTGCACTACTCAGGTCAAGTCGGGCGGGCGGGCAGAGACGGAGGGCGCGCGAGGTGTCGCGTTTGAGTGGAAATTGGAAAGAGGAAATCGAAAAGGAAAAATAAAAGAAAAAAGAAAAGGAAAAAGAAAAGGAAAAAGAAAAAGGAAATAGAAATAGAAATGGAAATGGGCGCATCTCATTGGCTGGCTCATTGGCAGCGGCTTGCCTTGTCACTTGTCACTCACTCACTCACTCACTCACTCATCTCTCACTCTCTCACCCTATTTTGCGATGGCCGCCGGCACCTCCTCATCAGCCACCTCCAAGGCCACGGCCGCCTCGGCTCCCTCCGCCACAGCATCCACCGCATCCGTCGCTGCTGCCGCCTCCGCCGCCGCCGCTTCCTCCATCGCGTCCTCCACAACTGCAGCCACAACCGCCGCCTCCTCCTCCTCCTCCTCCACCTCCGGCTCAACCGTCCTGTCCACGGACACCAGCACCGGCTTTCAGTTCGTCCTTCTCGGCCCCCAATACAAAGTCAGCGCCGGAGGCGAATGGTATCTGCGCTCAGCCAACTCCATCATTGGCGGAGACACTGCCCTCATTCCGTCCGTCGCAACTATCAGCGCCACTGACCCCAGCGCCATATCCGGGGATGCGTCCACAGCTGGAACGTATACGGGCAGCGCCGGATCTGGCACCGCCGTCAGCAACAGTACCAACACAGTCACAAGTGCCAGCGGCACCTCATCTCGTACGTGCCTCCCCTGAAAATTCCGAGAAGAACTGAAAAATAACCCTAAATTGAAATATCCAAACGTCATTCCCACCACCAACAGAGGCCGCATGGTTGAAGCCTGTCGAGATTGGGGGTGGAATTGTCGGCGCGATCGCGTTGCTTGCCATTGGCTCGTTCGTATATGTATGTCAGCCCCTTAAATCCCTTTTCTTGGCTAGGCCCTATTTATTTTTCTTATCCACTTGCCCCCCTCCCTCAGTCAAAGCAGACGCGTGCGAAGGAAGCTGCCGAGGAACGGCAGCGAAAGCGCGCAGAGCTGGCTGCTGCCGCAAGGACCGCCCAAAACAATTCCCGCGCTGCGGATCCATCGGGAGAGGACAAGAAGATTCCCGAATCGCCCGTGTGGAAATACCCGCCGTCTGGAAACGCCGCCGCGACACCTGTGTATTCCAATCCTACTCAGTTTGCTCCCGCCGCGGCTTACGCGCCTCAGCAGACGCCTTATTATTCGCAGCAGGGGTCGCAGCAGCAATACCAGCAGCAGCCACAGAAGCAGCAGCAGCAGCAGCAGCAATATCAAGCCCAGTACCAGGCGTCGTTGTACTCGCACCCGTCAGTTTACTCCCAAAGTTCAACAGTGCCATCCGAGCGGATGTATCCGGTTCAGCAGACACCGTACACGCCAATGCAGCAAGGTGGATATGCGCAGCAGGGGCAAGGGCAAAGACCGGCGCAGCCGCGGTACGGCGGGCCGCAAGGCCGGGGAGCGTATTGAGTGGGATTGAGCTGGCATGTTCTTAGTTTCAGAGTTTTTTTTGTTTTTTTTTTTGTTTTTCTTTTTCTTTTTCCCGCAGTCAAGAAAGAAACAAACAGCACAGAAATGCCGAAGTCACGGCGCAACAAGGTCGTGTCGCTGACGCAGACAAAGAAGAAGAACAGCGCATCCGCAAAGAAGACGCTGCTGGAGAAGGTGCCGTTCCCCGTCCGCCTCTCGCCCTGCCCCGCATCACGATCCAGCCAGTTAGTAACCTTCCTTCAAGATCAGAGCATCGGCAGATGCCGCCACGCACATCTACATCATCCAGGTTGCAAACATGCGCAACGCAGTCCTAAAGAATCTGCGCGCGTCGCTGAAGGAGTCTTCCAACACAAGCTTCTCCTTCGGACACAACCGCGTCGTTGCAAAAGCCCTCGGCGTCGACACTGAGTCTGAACACCGCCGCGGCCTGCAAGCCCTGTCGGCTGATATCAAGGGCGACGTCGGCCTATGTTTTTCGTCCCTGGCTCCCGCTGAGCTGAAAAGGTGTGATCTGTTCTTTGAAACACAAACGAAACCCCAAAAAAAATAACAAAAAACAAAAAAAAAAAAAAAAAAAAAAATTACCACCAGCAAATTTCAAGATCAAATACACACAGATTTCGCGCGTAACGGCGTCATCGCCACAGAAACATTCACGCTGCCAGCAGGCCCCGTTGTGCGGCGCATCCATCCGATCGACGTGTCTTCTATCGACTCGGAAACTCGCGCTCTTCCCGGAATGCTGCCGCCCAATCCCGATGCCGACCTCGTCGCGCCATTTCCGAACAATATGGAAACACAGCTGCGCGCGCTGGGCATGCCGACACTGTTGAAAGGAGGTCAGCGGTTGTTTTTTTTTTTTCGGTTTTGTTTGTCCTTGCTGAGACTTTCGCGGAACACCAGGTGTCATAACACTCATGCGCGACTACACTGTGTGCTCCCGCGGCGATACACTGTCGACGAACCAGGCACAACTGCTGAAGCACTTCAACATCATGATGGCAAAGTTTGACGTGCGAATCCTCGGCCATTGGACCGAGGAAAACGGATACGAGCGGCTGGACGAGTACAGAAGCGACGGCGGGGAAAATCGCGACGAAGGGGCTGACGACGATGATGAAAACGACGACGACGCGGAAATGGATGAATGATTTACTAAGTATCACAACAATCAAAAATAGGAATGAACAAAGCTTCCAACGGGCGAGGTTAAAAAGAAAAAAAGAAGCACCCAATTCAAAGCATAAGCATTTTGTTTGTCCAACCTCGCAGTACACCGCATTCTCGCCATATCCACAGAGATCCTTCGATGCCACGAACGAGCCGATTGAAAATTCTTCAATTGAGTCCCTTTTTTGTTGTTCAACATTGTCACAATGAACAAAAAAAAAGGTGTTAAACTATTCATTGTTACGCAAACTCAAACGCATGGACACGAACACTGCTATTTACAATGGAATTAACAGCGGGTGGAACGCTGTGAAAGTAACACAAGTTCATATCACGTGGATATAACTACATCAATTTCACAGATTGTCGATGTCACCATAATTCCATACTGTTGGTTTATTCTGCCCAGATCTTTCCTGTGGGATACCCTCCTCGTTGGCTACCTACTTGACTTGCTGCACATTGCCGTCGTATTTGCCTTGCGGTCGATTCCGTATTACTTTCCCAGCCAACCTGCAATAAACTTGTGGCTCGTACAATGTTTGTGCTGCGCATTTGTCCGCATTGTTGAAATAGTGGTATGTTCTTTTTTAATTAACTTTGCGATTTCTTCAATCATTCGTCACAGTACAACGGAAAAATTGTGTCAATTCTTCAAGAAGGCAAATTGTATATTTGGCAATGGGTGTGGTTCACAATTTGTGCGGCAGCAATCGTGGCTGGGCGATTGTGCGACACGCTCTACAGCCCTGTTGCCGAAGTTAGTGCCGTTCAAATACGCATTGGAATGGCCGGTGTTTCTTTATCTGGAGGTTTGATCAGAATGTTCAAAAGAAAATGTGTGGACTGACACTGTCGGTTTTCTAGTTCTAGTGTCCCTGCCAGTTATCAGGCCGCTCGTTATCGAGCTCCGACGCGCCATGAAATTCGAAAGCGAACAAGGCAATCAGGGTATCTTTACGTCCGTGTGCGTGGTTCTTCGTCAGGCGTCCACACGTCTCATCTTCCTCAACCTGATTGACTTCGGCCTCTTCTTCTACTTCCTCTTCCCCGCCAGCACCGTCGCACCGTACTTCCGTTTCTGGTTCGACAACTGGGACAACTCGCGGCTGTCCTACTATGCCCTTGACGCGCTCCTCAGCAAGCTGTTGAAGGAGGACAGTATTGGCGCCACGAAAAAGAAGACCGAATCTGCTTCCATGAGCAGCCACTCGTATTCAGTTTCTGCGAAATATGACAGTCGGTTGAACCATGCGTGATAAATCTCGCTGATTCTCTGTTGGTTTCTCGCCGGCCCTTCTGATTTGCGTACTGTCACTTTCTATTTTCCTCTTTTTCCCCCCTCGGCTTGCTTTGTTTCAAAGTGGAGTGTAACATCAAAAGGATGTCCATGTGCTAAAAAAATGCAAATCGCCAATTTTTGATTCTTTCAGTTTACCAAAGGCCAAATAAAAAAATTTTCCCGTCCATTTATTTGTTTGTAGCCGGGCGTAACAGTTGGCTTGTGTTTTGCATCTATTGAGAACACATTTTGTCAAATATTGGTTGGAAAATGTGGACCCATTTCGGGGGAATGTGAAACAAGACGACTCATCAATTTTTCCAAGACACACCAAAGAACAAAAATTTTCTGGAAGGGCTCTTCCATTCCAAACAAACATGGAACTCCTGTCGCCGCACAACGGCGCCAAATCAAAGAGGCTGTCGTCGTCCAGCAGCCAATCTGCCATATCTCCGCGACATACGAGCAGAAATGCCCGTTTTTCCATGCGACCGATGTCGCAGGATTTTCTGGCTGTCTTTGGTGCAGAATCCAGTCCGTTAAGGGATAAGCGAGCATCAAATCTGAGCACAGTATCGATCCAAGACATGGTACGTCCGTATTGAGCAATGGAAAAAGCGCTAACTCTGCAAATCTTTTCTTTCTGTCGCTCCCCGTATCTCATTTGGCAAAGGTGATTGTGGCGGTCAATTTGTGAACTCATTACTTACCAACACGCATGTGCAGGACTCCGATGACGACGGCACTGAGCAGCAGCTTAGCTTTATACTGGACGCAGTCAACGTTCCAGGGTTTACAGCCCCTTTCTCAGAATACCCGAGCGAAAGCCACACCTTCAAAAACAAGCTCTGCGCGAACTTCGCTGGATTTCGACCACCAGTGGGAAAGAACCTCTTTGTTCTCAGCATCCAGCAGTTCCGGTGGGGCTCGGTGGACTTGCTGATTCTGCCACTGCGGAGCATTACCGAAATTGCGACCTCGCAAACCCCGGACTCGGAAAGCGACGAATCCGATGACGAGTCTCACACGAGCACAATCGTCAACCTCACGAACTTGAAGCTGAACTCGTCCACCAGCCGCAGCACCAGCGTGCACGGGAGCAGCATAGAGGAAGTGCGCAGCCACGACGCGCGCTCCAACCGATCCTCCGCCTCCATCAAAATGAAACGCATCCGCTCGCAGTCCGTCTCGCGCCTGCGCATGATCCCGTCATACCTGGGCCTGTCGTCCGTCTCTTCCGCCGCCATCAGCATCGACCACGCCGACACCGACCCCAACGCGTTTGGCAAATTAACCGAGCGCCTCATCAACATCCTCAATACCAGAACCAAATTCCGCATCGCCGAAGTCAGCCTTGCTGCCATCCACAGCGAATACCTCGCAAGCAAGCAGCGCCTCGGCTTGATGTCTTTTGCCATCTTCG
This sequence comes from Entophlyctis luteolus, assembly GCA_027604725.1. NCBI lineage: Eukaryota > Fungi > Chytridiomycota > Chytridiomycetes > Chytridiales > Chytriomycetaceae > Entophlyctis > Entophlyctis luteolus. The sequence goes on from JADHYT010000147.1 coordinate 43,371, forward strand.
TCCTCAAGTTCCTCTCTGACCAGATGCGTCTCGTGCAGATTCCTATCAGTGGATTCCTGTTCACTCATGCTAGGGAAGTTGAGCAGATTTTTCCCGCCTTTCAATCAACGCTTGCCAAGATTTTGAAAGCCCTGCGAGATAACTGGAAGTTCACAAAAGTGCCGGTTGTCATCCTGCTAGACGAGTTTGGCCTCACAGCCTGGTCAACGTTGAGAGACAACATCAACGGCTTGGTTTTGACAAACACGGTGCTTGAAAAAACGGGGGAATTGAAAATCAGATCCAAGTTTGTCACTTTCATTGATGAAAAAAAATTTGACTACTCACTTGCGTCTTTTTCCAGTGCCGAAAGAGCGGAGCTGGAGAAACAGATGAAATTACTCAAGGCCGAAATTTCTCTCCGCGACGACTTTGCGGTGTTTGCAATAGAAGTTGTCACCGGCCCGCTTCAGCCGCACCTACATGTACACCTTATCAAATTCTTTTCAAGCTTCGGGTTCAAGTTTTGGATTTCCAAAAGCGACCTCATGGAAGTCCTGGAAGATGTGAAGCCCAGCGCATTCACCGAGCTTGGAAGTGACATGATCGAAATTGCAACTGTGCCATCAGTCACCCGCTGCTTAAATTTCGCCGAAATGCAGCACTTGAAATTGTTAGCTTCTTTTCCTGAGCCGGGCCAAATTAAGCTCAATGGAAGTGTCTGGAGTGCTGTCATGAGGAAGTTGACAAAGGTGGATAGATTGGACTTGTGGTCCGTCATTGGACAGGATGTCCACGCCATCGATGTGCCTCAAACGCGGTCCACAGTTTATTGTAAACCTGCATTTCCGGAGCCGCCCGCCGTGATACAAAATGAAGCACCGCCGAGGAACAACGCATGGTTTGCCGCAACAGCACGGCCTTCCTCGATGCTTTCGCGGAGGCCGCGACCGGGAAGAAGCGTTTACGTGAAGCATATCGGATTATCCGTCCACGCAGAACGCCAGCAGCGGCTCTGCAAACTCACCCTCAACGTTCTTCGCGACTTGCATGCAAAGAGCCTGCTGGCATCCGCCCGCTACAACAACGACCTCGGCAGCGACCCCAACGCGCTGTCCGCTTCCTTCACGCAGATGATCACGGTGCTCAGGGGTATCGCCGACCCGCGGCAGGCGACGCCCGCCGTGCGGTGGCTCCTCGCACAGCTCGCCGACGAGATGCAGCACACGGTCATCTCGGCCGTCCGCCAGCTCGTCGAAATGCTCCGCACCGACGTCGTCAGCGTCTGGACCGCCCTGAAAGTCACGTTCATCCCGAAGGACGGCTCCAACGACAATGTGCCCTGCGACACCGTTTGGGCCATCACCGACGAACTGGAGAACGGTAAAATCGTTGTCTACGTTTCCGACGCACACCCCAGCCTCCCCGAGGCGGTGCTGCATGCCTACTTCAAGCATTTGTTCGGCTGGCGCACTGGCCTTTGCGTGATGGCCGAGGCGCTTGTGACGTGAGTGGACGTTTCTGTCCAAAATTTTTTTTTTTTTTCCTCAGCAATTTTGTGCACAGCGCCCAAAAGGACACTTCAGCAAGCTTCAAGTTGCCAATCCCGTCGCGAATAATCACCGAAGTGCAATCCTCATGCCGCTCGAAGATGCTGTCATTTGTTCGGAATTCATTCGACGTGATCACGGCAATCGAAGCTGATCAAGAAACGCCCACCGAGGCCCAATACCTGAAACAATTGTGCTCATATGTCGATACATGTGTGGAATATCTACTTTTGAAAAAAGAGCGTGAGTTTCTCTCTCTCTCTCTCCCTCTCTCATTTTTTCCCGCGACGATTTTTGCGAAACCTGAATTTCTCGACAGATTTCACCGACCAGACCTTAACGTGGCTCAACGATGAATATGCGGCCAATAACTTTCTTGAGACGAAACTCACAAGCTACTTAGGACAACAGACTTTACTGAAGAATGGCCTGGACTTGGTCACCAGAATTTTCAATGCATATGAGTCCGTCTTCGAAATCCTCGATGAAGAGAACAGGCATAACCAAGAATATGCAGTATGTTATCTTGTCTTCGCGTCATTCAAAGCCTGTCGACGCTGTGCTTACCTGGAGCTGAAATTGGCTGTTGCTGACATGTCCACTCAAACGTTGCCCGAAAGAGACCAAGTTGCCGTCTGCCTTGAAATGGCGACAACACAGACAAACTTGCAGAAAATATTTTATTTGTCTAGTTTGCAACTTTCGCCGGCTTTCCACCGTGTTCAGAGGAAAACCCTGAAACTGGCAAACATTCAAAATGTTCAGTTTGAAAGCGAGCCGCTTGAGAAAGAAACCGGCTTCAAAAATTTGGATTTCAGCGGAGGAAGGCAGATTGGAAATGCGTATATTTATATTTATCCGATTCTTGTGGACATTATTCTGAACGCAAGCATTGGCAGTGGGCTGTACTTTTCAAGTGAAATGAATGAAACCACGCTTCAAGCTGCCACCGTTGTGTTTTTAGGTGAGGACATTTTCACAGAATCGGCGTGCATATTTACTGTCTTTGCGTTTGAAGTGAGCTTTCCGTTTCTCGGAGCTCTTATGAACAGCTTTGGACGAACAATGTCTTTCTACTTTTACCAAAAGAGCATATCAGTTATGATCATTGCCGTCTCTCATCGCTTGGCTGCTAGCATGTCTTTCCTCGTCTTTGTTGGGTCTCTTGTCGCCGTCGTGATTTACTTCATTGTCAAATATGACTGGATGCTGATCGGACTCGGATTTCTTTATTCCATACTGCTAGGGTTTGTGCCGGATAATATTTTATCTTCACTGAAATTTTTTTTAACAGGATATACATGATTATGTACGCTATTCTAGTCGCATTCAGAGATCCAGAAGCTCCATTTTATAAGTCCCCTGGACCGCTTGCGTGTGTTCAAAGTATTTTGATCATGCTTCCTGCACCATTTATAAGCCGGTTTGCGATCAACGGGCAAAAGAATTCAAGTCTTCTTTGGGGGCTGTATGTTATAGACATGGCGTTGGCAGTGGCGTTTATGCTTGCTCGATATCGACAGATATCAAGAATTTTTCTCGACTGGCCCACTGCAGTGAAGATAACCACGAAAGCTGACATTGAGAAACTGTATGAAACCGTGCGAGAGAAGCCGGTTTCTACTGCAAACGAGATTCCAGAGGAAACGGACAGAAAACTCAGACTTTGGGAGCGACAAGCGTCAGAGTGGTTTTCAAATACCCTTGCCAAACTGCTAAGACAACCAGGAAGATTTCTAGTTGACGCCGTCATGAAGAAGCGGCTGAAATCTTGGCTTCTGGAGCTCTCGCTTATGACGTGGTTCATGCAGAGAAGTAATATCGACCCTGCCACTGTCAAAGTCTTTTCGCCGGAGTGGAATGCTCTCGCGAAGCAAGCCGTCGACACCATCTCGAAGAAATTTCAGATAGAGAAACTCAATCGCGGAGCATTGTGAGATTGAAAATTTTTTCTCAGCATTAGCTAACAGCGATTGGATTGCAGGTTATACCAGCTGGAAGCACCGGCGATTGTTTTCGGCTTTCTCTACTTCATCATAATTTTCATGGACAAATGGGCGATTTTAATAGCTACTGGAAAAGTAGGAGTTTTCATAGCGAATGCCAGTCTCTTGAACGAAGGCATCACATTTGCAACCATTTACTTCCTTCTCTCTTCTGGATTCTTGGAGCTTACGATTGGGTCATGCAGCGCTCGCATCAACGAATTCAAATACCAACGCGTTTGCACAGTCCAACACGCGAATGAATTGATGAATCAGTATCAGTCATTCTCCGATGAAATATATCGATCTGAGCTGCGGAGACTTTTATTCCGGACACTCCTCGTTTTCGTACTTGTGTCCGTAATAATGACGGCAGGATTCGGATTGCCCGATACAACTCGAACGGTTTTCTGGACTTATGCTGCAGCAAGCATAAGTTACACTGGTCTCCTTGTGGGACTCTTCAACAAGATTTTTATTTCTGTGAACGAACATCATTTGAACTACCTGCTCATCGCTGCAATTGTTTTCAGTCTCGCAGTTTCGGTGTCTGTGATTTACCTCACCGGAAACAATCTCTTTTCTTTGCTGTCAACTGGGCTCAGCTGCTGGCTTTTTGGACTTTGTTGTATTATTATTCGGCATCTGGAAAGAACTCGGTCCCCATATTTTGATATATCAATCGGTGATTGCTGGCTGTTTTTATTTCTGATTTGATGTTGACACCAAATCTCAGGACCAAATTTACGAACCAGCGGACAGCGGTTTATTGGATATGATTCAAACGTCTATTCTGTTCGACAGCAGCAACAATTCATCGAAAACCTCCTAGTTGGAAAAGAAAGCTTTATTTGGCACATCCCAAACTCGAAAGTTGGCGCTCATATTTCGTTTTTACTGAAAGAAGCCGTGAAAAAAGGAATGAGTTTCAAAAGAGACGGTGGAGTGCTTTCCAGTCTCCTGGACGACTTCGTTTTCGTTCTGCGTTTGGCGATTCACAACTTTGAGAACGGACAAGTGAAATTGCGCGAAGTGCCCGGCAGCTTTGATGCAGGAGGAGTGAGTTATTCGGCAGTCGCCTGCGACGATGGACGAGGGCTGTTGGAGATTTTTGTCGCTTCCGTCGAATGCGACTTTGACGAAGAAAAAGCCTGCGTGCTGTGCGAGGCAATAGTTCATGAAGTCGCGGAAAGCAACGGATGGGCGCACTCCACCGCGTGTGTCATGGAAGTCCTATTTCAAAGTCTCCTGCAGGACTCCCCCTTTCGGATGCCGGACCGGGTAAAACTGCAACTAAGTCGAACGGACAGAGCCCACAGAGAAAAAATCTCGGCAAGAACGCAAAGAAGGCTTTCAAAAGCTTGCTCTCTTGGTATTGACATCGATCGGCACTGGGGTGACTTGCGGCATGATGAACGCGCCTTTTTGGTGCTGCTGGCGAGGGATTGGAATCGCTTGGCGGACGTGCAGGTAATCGCCGTCAGCTGTTCAAAAGGAAAATTTTTTCTCAATTCGAATATTCTTTGGTTCATACAGAACACGGAAATTGTCGATGATATCACGAGATTGTGCCAGATGGCTCCGACGACTCTCCTGGAAAAAATCAAAGGTTTTACGCAAGCCAATCGAGTTTCGTCCTTGCCTGCTGTCATATCTGAAAAGATTCTCATGACGCGAATGACAATCAAAATATCAGCGGTGCTGATGCGTGGAGGAGAGTTTGCCAAATTGGACAAAATCTTCAAAGGCATACAACGCCAGGGAAATCTGAAGCAGAAAGGAGATTTCCTTTCAGTCCACGTTGCAGTTTTCTACTTCGCGCTTACCTGCGATCCATCATTCGGTCGTGAAGTTTCTCACTTGCCTATGATATCGAGAACACTGCTATCCGCAATCTTTAACACAAGCAAAGCTGTCTTTGATCTTCTCAACAGTATCCTTTTGTACAGTAACGACAGTTTCATTTTGGACTTTCGGCGTTCGGCTGAAATGGGTTTGGCGAAAATCATCCATTACAAACAAGGAGAAAGGCGAAATGATGTGGCCAAAATAGAAGTTTTTGACGGTGTGGAAAAACGAACGGTGGCAGTCTCTCCGTCCAATTCCCCGGTCATCCAAAATTTGGTGGAAGTTCGACGGTACGATGGAATGAAGGCAGCAAATTGGGAACCAAGCGAGTCAGATAAACCTTCATCAAGCGCTTTTGTACAAGTAATTCCTGGCAGCGTTCGAATTACGCATGAGTGCTTTTATGAGGAGAAAGGAAAAGTTATGAGTATGCACGTTTACTCGAATGACAGCAATGGGTTTCCCAAAGCCCGGTACGTCTTTGACCGCGAAGTTCCCACAGACTGGACAAGTATTGTGCGTGCAAGACTCGAGCCAGTTGAAACACACGAATTTATTCTCTCGGGTCCACTGTTCGGAATGGTAGAGAGAGCCACGGTTAACCGCATCCACAAAGTAACCAAGGCCAAGCTGAAAATCCAAGCCGAATTCCGATACGACGCGCTGATTGTGAGCGAAATGCCCAAATGGGCGATCTTCACACGGCACGACATCCGAGATTGGGAAATTATTGTAGAATATGCCCCATTTACGGACCCCAACTCGCCAATGCTCCCATGGAGCGTTCGATACTTTGGCCCCGATTTTGAGGGGGCGCAAGTTGTGAAATACGATTATTCGCATCCAAAGCATGTCATAACTAAAACTGTCAAAGCAAATGCTGCCAAATTCGAACGGCTAAATCTAATTACTGGTGAAGAAATAGCATCACCGATTGAAATCATTGGTAAGTGCGTTGTGTATTTTGTGTCTCCCACAAGCCTGACCAATTATGCCAGAGGATCATTTCGGTATCATAAACCTTCTTCCGTTTAAAAGCTTGCAACAGAGTTGCGAATTGATGACAACCAATCTGCGTTCTTCGAGCCGATATGAATTTCAGCATCGCCTTCCGTTTTTGCGCCTGAAATCCGTAGTATTTGACAAGGGGTCATGCCAAACACGGCAAAGCAGAGATATTTTGTGGACTTCATGGAGAGCAGGAAAAATTCCAGCAGTTTTTGCCCGGGATTTTGATGAAAAGATTCTTCGCAAAGAAGCCGCTCTTCAAAAGTACTGGCGTAAGTTGAACGTAGGAAATGTTCAATCTGCTCGGGCGGTTCTGGAAGAAGACAAAGAGCTCTTGAACAATGTTTTGCAAGTGACGGACAGGCCTGCCGCCAGAACTCGTTTGAAAATCAGATATTCCGACCTTCTGATTATGGGGTCCGGAGGTGACAGTGAAGTTATTGCTGCGTTTGACCAGATAACGGCTGGACAACAAAGTGAATCAAGTGATATTCTTAACGCAATTTGTCTCGACAGCGGAACGTGGCCAACGGGTGGCGGAGGGGTCGGAAGCTGTCGTCGAGACGTTGTGGACTCATTGAACAACGTTCGCTGGACAGCATTAGCCGAAATCGCCGGTGCAGAAATTGAACACAAGGACTATCAGATAGAGAAGAACCTGAGCGCGATCATATATCTGCCAATTTTCGACAATGACTTTGGTGATCCGATGGAAAACATTTACAAAACATTGCCCGTGGGAAACCTATTTGCACGACGAGCGAAAACGACCAATACTGTCATTACAACAAAATTTGTTCCACTTGTGGTGGAGCTGATTGATGCGTGCTTGACGGAAAATCTTGAAAGTCGTCGAGTGGAGCAAGATGAGCATCTGATTCTGTCACTCTACGATTATTTCCGAACCCATGACTGGAGACTTTCCTGGAACCATCCCTCGACGCAAAAGGCTTGGATGAGCACGTTTTTGCAACGGGCAAAACAATTTGAACTTGCAGGGATTCATTTGAACCATGAGTCTCCGACTTTAGCACACGTCAGCATGCTGTTCACTTTATTTTCACGACTTTTGCTGGTTCTCAGCAGGGAGATCCCTGTAGCATCCGTAGTTCATGTTTCTCACCACGGAACACAGTCGTTAATAGCAGTTGTCGCGAAGTCAATTCATAAGTCTTCAATTGTAATTTGGGACCACGGAATGCTTTGGCGAGAGCGACTATTTTCGCTTTGTCGGGACACAATGCCGTCGTTTTCTCAAATTGGATTTGTCGGATTAACAAGATTCTGCACCCGATTGGCTTATTACAGGTACTTCGTGTTCGGTTCCAACACGACCACTAACTTTCATGCAGAGCCGACTATGTTACTCCTTGCACTAACGTTCAAAACGTAATGTGGGCTGCTCATTTAGCTGGAGGTTTGTTCCCTTTTTTTCCTTCTATTTGTTCCTTTGAAGCTAAGATAGAGTGCAGGAAAGTATCTCAACGACTTTGAACGAACTTCACTGCTGGATAAATGTTCGCCAGTGCTGAATGGAATGAATTTAAAACGATTCAGCATCAAACGCGAACTTGCCTTGAAAACTCCAACCGCTGTGATGCTGTCACATATTTCTCCGGTGAAGGATGTTATGAACGCCATCAAAGCTGCATATTACATCGTACATGAATTCAAGTTGTCATCATATCAGCTGCATATCTACGGCTCACCGCATACAGACATGGCATACACGCTCGCTTGCAATGCAGCTATAAAAGAACTCAACATTGAAGCGAACGTATTTATGAAAGGGCTCGGCAACCCGTCCAATGTTCTTCCGACAGGTTGGATATTTGTCAATTCGTCCATAACGGAAGGACTGCCGTTAGCTATTGGAGAAGCCGGCCTTTGTGGCCTTCCTGTAGTGTGTACTGATGTTGGGGGATCCCGGGAAGTCATTTCCGATTTAAAAACGGGGGTTGTGTATGGATCGGTGGTGCCACCATCGAGACCGCGTCAACTGGCGATTGGACAAATTGAAGTTTTGTCAATGACAGGAGGCCTGGATGTCTTTGTAAATCCGCAGTTAAAAACGGTGGAGTCGGTTGCAGACTTAATTGCAAAGGGATCAGAGGCCATAGAACGGCGAATCATGGATCCAGAAGTGGCGAAAATGAGAGAAAGGCTTGGAGAGATGTTCTGCTTGAAAACGCAGTCGGTATTTTCTGTTTCCAGGTATTGCAGAGAACATGAGCAGGTTCTTTGGCTGGGAGAATTGTATTCCAGGTACCATTAGAACCTATGTATCATAAAGAAATTTTGCTTCGTTTTGAGTTTCATGCTCCAAAATTGCAACGAATCTCCAGATGAGGATGCGGATTCGTAAAGGGACATGCGTTGAGGTGGACGAAAATTTTAGCTACAGTTTATTTTTTTTCAATTTTTCCTTTTTCTGAAAACGATACAGATACAGGGAATCGTCAAAGAACAGAAATATTCAAGGGGAGAGTGGAGGGAAGGAGAAAAAGATAAAAGAGGTGAGGAAAAACCTGAAGCACTTCCTTTTTTTTGGTTTTTGATTAAAAGAAGCTCTCAATACGCTCAATCATCGGAGCCATAGACACTAAAGCACAGATACACAAATAGCAGATACTTTTACAAAATAACAACGCGATGTTTTGCGCCGGCCAGATGACGGCGCAGGTCTTGCAGGCGCTTGAATTTACCATTGCAGCCGCCTAGTTCGCAGCAGTAAGGCTGAGCGACAGAATCGTCAAAAAAAGCGCGCCGCCGGGAGCCCTTGCCACAAGCACTGCAGACGGCGTCGATTTCGGGCAGCATATGGCCGCACACGATGCAGGAGGTGGCGTGGGCGATAGGGAACGAGGCGATGGGGAACGAGACCGGTGACGAACGCAGAACGAGATTGTTCGGGACAACAGCAGCGATGGCAGAAACCAGAGTGGAGGGAGATAGCGGGGACGGCGGCGCGCGATGTAGCATATTCAGCGGCGGGGGTGGCGCAGCGGCGGACACGGATTTAGAGGGGGCACCGACGAAGGCGTCAAGCGGCGGTTCCTGCGTGAGCGCAACGGCTTTCAGCGGCGCCAGGCAAGCACAGCTGCAGTCTGGGGGTGGATGGTCGTCCGCGTCGGTGCCGCACACGAGGCTGCGGATGCTGATGCGGCTCGTGCGCCCGGTGCAGCCGGTGCGGTCCAAGGCGCTGCACTGGCAATGGCGCCTGCACCCGCACCGGTACCGGCACCGGCACTGGCACTGGTACTGGCACTGGCACTGGCACTGCAAGCAATGTGTCCACAGTTCTTGCAGCTCTGCTTGTGTGTTGGCGTCCGTTTGTGTGCGCGTGGGTGCATGGGCAGGTGGCCGTGTCGGTGCCTGGGCCTGGGCCTGTGTCTGTGCCGCCGCCATGTTGCAGCTGCCCGTGATCATGTGCCCGCCGTCACAAGAGCCGTCGTTTTTGATGAAGGAAACAATTTCAGGCGGCATCCCCGACTGCCTTTCATTTCTTATTTTCAGTGCACTGTGTCCGCCAATCTCCTCCAAGCCGCCCGTCTTTGCGTCTGTGTGGCGCGACGACTCATCTGCGATTTTATTCTTTTGTCTTCTGAGAAGCCTGTGTCTTCCTGCGCCACCCATCGGACGACTCATCTGCGATTTTATTCTTTTGTCTTCTGAGAAGCCTGTGTCTTCCTGCGCCACCCATCGGATCATTCAATCCGGCAAACTCGCCTCAACCTGTAGGAGTCGAAGCTCTTTCAACAAGATTCAACGAAAGAGCATTCGAAACAGAAAGAAAAACGAAATCAGCGCATGTGGATGGTGTGAAAACTTTCTCGACTCTTTCAGCTTCCTCTCCTTCTGAAACTGTATTCCCACCGGAGAGGCGGACTACCCTTCTGATTATGTTATATTGCGGACCAGAACATCTATAGCGTTTAACTACCGTCTTGCGATTTGAGTGTCCAGATTTTGAGGCTGAGCAAAGAATTTTGTCGCTCTCATTCTTCGATGGCAATACTCGTCACATTCACCATCAATACCATCGTCTATGTGCAGAAGGTGATGGGTTTTGCTCACTGAGACACCTTCTGTACCTCTCGGTAAGCCAGCAAACGGACTGCCGATTTCTTCGAATGACGCAATCAAATTGTTGTTGGCGTGATGCTGGCTTTTTCTCCAGATCAATGACAAGTTGGACATTTTCAAGTGTGTTGTGTGACCCGCATCATCGGCACTAAATCCTGAAGGTAAAGTTAAGGTCAAGTAAAGGAAAACATGAACCTGTTATGACAGATAGGCCAAGAGGATGACGGATAGGGATAGGGTCAGAACGCTCAGGATTAGGATAAGGATTTAAGATTGCAATCAAAAATTTTGATTACGTGATTGGAAGGAACGGCCAAGTGGGGGGTTAGAGCCTGCTCACGAGTTATGGAAGGATAAAAGTGGGACTCTCCCCTGGTGCCTTTTGCTGCGGTGGGTGTTCCTTTGCCAAAACTGCCTGAATACTTAAGTTCTCATTGACAGGGTCAAGATACAATAGTTGGGTGGCATATTCGTGGTGGATGCATCAACCTCCTCCTCGCCGCCAGCCAAGACCTATATGTCTTTGAAATTGTCCACCATGGATGCTACGTGTGGGCGCGTGATCTCTCCATCAATGCCCGTGTGATTGCTCGACAAATGGCTGGCTGCCCACCGCATATATTCATAGACATCACACACTCACGTTATACTACAAGAGCTCCAGATGCTCACCTCATGTGCAGTCCGGTGCTGGAGGGAACTCTGATGTGGTATGTGAGCCCATCGATGCAGGTGCTCTCGCCGTGAGGCGCGACTTTGAGTGCTTTGAATTTTTGTGCTGGATTGTGATGGTATATGGCTTTTGAAGTTGTGGGTAGGCGGAGCCTGCCTGTACTGCTGGGAAGGTGGACAATGGGAACATCCTACCATTCATTCCTCTCCGCAGCTTGACACGTGAAATTTAGTTTTTCTCATAACTTCAGCTAATAAATGATACTGTTTATTCAAGTGCGTAATGCGATGGAAGAAATGCGGGGAAAATCAAATTCAAGCAGCTTGCAATGCAATAAACAAGCTGGTGTCACTGGCTATCCGCTTCATCTCGGATCCGGAAACAGCATCTTCCACAGTAGCATTCATTTCCTTCAAGTCGAGTAAACTCGGTTTTGCAACAAGCACCAGGCATTGACAGTGGCGCATGAAATACTCGGAGTCAGAACGTCCAAACACACGCTGCAACCTGTGTCCTTCTGCAGCAGGCGCAGCCAGAATTAACGCGTCTGCCTTCAAAGCTTCAACTTGTTGTACAATCGCCTTGCATGGGTTGCCATGTGCAAGCACTGCCTCCACTTGGAAGTTCTTGGCGGAGATAAGGTCCGAGTATTTCTCCAGCAGCCGTGATCCACTCGATGATGTGCTTGCGATGTCGGACTCAGCAGGCGCTGACGCGGGTTGGAAGTAAATATCGCCGTTGGCACTTGAAACGAGTTCGCCGGAGACCACCGGTCAGGACGACCGCACTTTGACCAGCACGGCCACTTCGTCTTTCTGGAGGAAGTTGCAGGTGGCCCAGTTCACGGCGTACTCAGAGTACTTCGAGGAGTCCTGATTTTATTACTAGGAGTGAGATTTTCAGAAGTAGCTTAGGGAAGGGGGAGTGACAAGTGAACTGACCACTGCAATGACAACAGTGTGCTTGGAAGAGGAGCTTTCAGAGGCAATCGATTGCGTGAACACAGCAGGCATAGTTGGGTTGTTTTTTCCTATTTTTTTGTTTATTTTTATTGGTGAGCTGGCTTAAATTTGAAATCTTCGGACAAACTCGGGATGCGATAAAAGGCAACCCTGATTTTTTGCTGCATTATGCAACGATAGCCTTTGCTCTCGTGTCAAAAAGACTCTTCGAAAAGAGGAACGCGCTTAATGGGAAACATCTAAGGACGGTAACGGAAACTTTCTCTCAGACTGAAACGGAAACGTTTTCACAGAGGAAACTGCTTCACAAGATTTCATATTTGCGGATTCTGCATTTTCTGCTGCATGTTTTCTTGCTAGGTAGGGTATGAAGAATTATCTTTATCTTATATCGTTATCGGACTCTGGACGCAATGACAAATTGTGACAACTGCAATTTTCTCCAAAGATCATTCTCATTAATTTTTTCTTGGTGAACTCTTCAGCATCCCAGAACTTGTCATATTCTGCGGGTGATATCGCTGCGCCCATACGCTGTTTGCACGTATTGCAAATACAAACCTCAAGAGGTATCTTGGTGGCCCAAAGATCAAGTTGTACGGTTTGCAAGCCAGTTTGGCATTCCTGCAATCGGTAACAGCGGAATTGCGAACGTTGGACATATTCTGAAAGCCGTGGGTCTTGTTGGAACTGCCGAAACGCCCGGTAAATGCTGAACGACAGGACCGACGGAAAAGCACTGAAGAATGGGCTCACTAGACTATACAGAGAAGTAGTGTCGCTTCTGCAACAGGTTTTGCAGAAACGCGGGAGAGGACTGCATCCATCCGGCATCTTGCGATAAGATTATCTGTGGGAACGTTTTTGAGTGGCAGCAGACAGACTTGGAGGTCATTGCCAGAAACGGCAGTCGTGACCGTTGCGTCGCGCAGACAACAGCAATGTTAAACCAACTTGCTTTTCCCAAGCTTTGCGGTAGGCACGGAGCCATCCATCTAGAGCGCGCAGCCCTCGCGCAAGCAGTAAAAACAAAGGGCAGCAAAGCAGCGGCGACTGCAAAACGCATAAAAGGCGGCTCTTTGCCCTTGTTGCAGTTCATTGCCGGGTGTCGCAAACAAGGCTCGCATCATTGCAACACTTCCAAATTTGCTGACTGATGCAGGCGAGTGTCTTCCGTCCCGCCTGCTGCTTCTGCGCACACGCTGA
>JADHYT010000148.1:0-56367 GCA_027604725.1 Entophlyctis luteolus
ATCTGGCCAACAACGTGCCAGATGATCCTGCAGATGATCTGGGACCTATTTCAGTTCAGGATCGAGGATTGGACGTCTTGGGTGCTGTGTTGTTGCCATATTCTGAATGCCTTCTGATTACTAACAAGAGCCAGATACAGGATAGGATACTGGATAATCTGCCAGATGCTGGATACTTTAGCCAGATACCTGCCAGATACTTGCCGGATGCCAGATAAGTGCCAGACACTTTGCCAGGTAGTGCCAGATGCCGGGTATTCATTCTGAACCTGTGCTGGATACTTGCCAGATGCTGGATACCAGCATCTGGCAGATGATACGGTATCCTATCCTGTATCTGACTCTTGTTAGTAATCAGAAGGCATTCAAGTTAATCCTCAGAATATGGCAACAATGCAGCACCCAAAACATCCAATCCCCAATCCTGAACTGCAAACAGGTCCCAGATCATCTGTGGGATCATCTGGCATGTTGTTGGCCAGATCTGATGAAGATCTGGATCCAGTGCCAGATCCCAAGTATCCAGATCCAGATCTGGCACCTGTCTAATTATTTTTTTGAACATTTTTCTGCTGACTTATTTCATTTATTGAATATGTTTAAGTGAAAGATGAAAGAATCTGGATGCAAATAATTTTTTTTGAATTATAGTTGTTATTTTTGTTGAAGACTCAGAGGCAAAATATGAAAAAAAAAACAAAATCAATTTGCTAAATGATGCCAGATACTTGCCGGATAATCTGGCTAAATCTGGCTAAATCTGGCTGTGCCAGATAGGATAAAAAATCTGGCATTTTGGATCTGGCATCCAGCAGATTGATTTGCTGGATTTTTTTGAATCTGGCACCTGCTGGATAGGATACAGATCTACCTGGCAATTTTTTTTACTTGGCGGATGCATTGCCAGATACTTTGCCAGATTTGCCAGATCCTGGATCAGATCAGGATATGAAAAAAAAAATTTGCCAGATAAGATCTGGGATAATCTGCCAGATAGGTATCTGGCAAACATACTATCCATGAGTTGAATTGTTATATGCAAACTGTGCCAATGGTAATAGTTGGTGCCAATTGCCTTGCTGATAGTCCACAAAGCAGTGCAGATACTGTTGGTTTACTCTTTGTGCTTGCCCATATAACTTGTTTTGTTGAACAAAAGAGGATATGGCAAAATACAAAATGCAAAATCTGACAAAAACTAAAACCCAAAACCAAACCCAAACTTCCCACTGCTGTCCATGCAGCATTTCAGATGATTCAAAGGCTGGATCAAGACTTTGATTCAAAATCAACTAGTTCCCAAGTGACTGCTTTGGACCACCTGGTGAAATCTTTGTAGCAGCAGCACATCAGTGTACACTTGGAGGGGCTTAGGTAGCTGCACTGTTCTAATAGGCAATACGCCGTCATTGTCTGAGCATCAAGTTGAACACACTCTGTCTCTAAGCCATTCAAATCTTCAACGCTGGGGCAAGCGGATAAATTTATTGACTTGCCAATCGTATGAGAAGATACAGCAAAAATCCGTGTCGTTTAAATAAAATGAAATCAAAAATGCTCACAACCATCAGATACGCGGACCTGCCACAGGGGGTGCAGAGACCGCTGCGCTGCTACCATCGGTCTGCAGATTTAGCATCTGCGGTCGTTGCGTGTCGGGGATGCGGTCGAACTCGGGCACGCGCGCGAGAGCGAGCGTGGCAAACTCAACCAGCATTTGCGCTGTAAGACCCCAGACAATGAATCGGCGCCCAAGCTCATCGACGTGGGTGAAACGGTGCGCGCGCCATACGGAGCCCGGTGGTGCGCCGGCGTCCGGGTTTGGAAAAACTTGCTCAGTATGGTTTTCGGCCTGGAGAAAACGGTGCAGCGGCGCGGTAAAGACGCATGCGACTTCGGCTGGGTTGAATGCGAGTGCGGCGAGGAGAGTGGCGGATGCAGTCTTCCGGGGCTGCCGCTCGCCATCTGATGCCGTCTGCCAGCGGTCCCGCAGTGACGGATGCGACAGGTCAATGAGTCCGCACACGGGCGTTACGTGGAGTCTGTGAAGCGATATGACGGGATTGTGAATCGACAGCACGCGGACAGCGGCGCGCGGAAGCCCGATCTCCTCCTCAGCCTCACGCAGCGCGGTGTCCACCACGTCCGCGTCACCTTCGTCCATGCGGCCTACGAACAGTATGATGCTGAGCATTAGGCGAACTGTGCACTTTCACAGGCGAAGGTGAACGCACCGCCAGGGAATGCGACCTCTCCTGCGTGTGTGCGAAGCGTCAAGGCGCGCTGTGTAAGCACGACGTGCGGTTCATCAGTGTCTGGATCCACGAGAATAGGAATCAACACAGCAGCGACGCGTGCGCGATCGCCGTTGGGCTGCGCTGCCGAAAGCGGTACTTGTGCACCGAGGTTTGCACGGATTCGTTCTTCTGTGGTCATTTTATATGAAACACAAGCAACCACGGTTCTGATATTTAACTGACATTCCTCGATTATAACTATTTAAACAAGATTTGAAAAAGTGAAATGATAACTTCGGGTCCTGACCTTGGCACGCGTCTTGATATTATTTCAGAAGACAAGAACAGATTCTTCAGCCAACTCTTTCGAGATCTGATCCTTGTGTATGCGTGACACCAATGAATCATTCACTTTTTTTTGAGGTTAGAAGATGATTCATTGTTCACACTTCTTAGCTACTCAATACCTCAGTTTGTAACAGAATAAAAACTGCAGTACGTCTTCGAATAAAAGCTGCAGTAACGTCTTTTGTGTTGTTGGTTAATTTTGGGTTTCCGTCTGATGCCATTATTTCGTTTGTACAATCCGTAGTTTATTTTGGCTCAAAAATGCAGCGATCCAGCGTAATAGTGTGTGACATTTCATTTTGCCTCCAGAGACTCTCGGTTGTCATCTTAGTCGGAAATAACTTTGTATAAGCGATAGTGCATAATGACAAATTCAGAGCTCACATGCCCAAAAACCTCGGCAGTCAGTTAAAATTGTTGTGATGGTTCCACCGACCCCGCATTTGAGCATATCTGAGGACACATTTAGAAATATCAAAAAATTCGTTCTCAAACCATCCAGCGTTATTCGGTTGGGCTTCTCAGGATTTGCCATATCGAAAATTTCGTTCTGTAACATTGAGAAAAATTAGGATTCCACATAAAAACTGAGTAAGCATCACCACAACATCCTCCACTATCACAGGCTCATGCCCAAAACTCGTCATTTTTGCAACAACGTCTTTGAAAAGGAATTTTAAAGTGAATTCATCCAAATATCCCTTCTGGTCAACGTCCAAAAGCTTGAATTGGTAGGTTATGGATTGTGGCGATTGAGGATTCTCGATAGCAAGAATAAGTTCCACAAACGCTTTGTAGTCCAAATGGCCAATACGAATTTGGCGCTCTCGAATAGATATTAATCAGATTATTTGAGTGCCAAACAGAATACCCTCAAAAACCCTGTCCAAGTAGACATCAGTCAGGGTGCCGTTGTTGAATTTCGCAAGCTCCGAGCGACTCAGCATCCCATTGCCGTCAGTGTCCAAACTTAGATACTGGCCTGAATTGTTAAGTTCAGCTACTGAATGACCGCGATGCCAAACCGTAGATCTTTATGCTGTAGAAATCAGAAAACCAGTTTGTCTTCACCATATCGTCCGGCAGGTTCGGTTCTCGCAGCTCGAATAACTCGGTCAGGATTGGACTCAAAAGTATTTTTTGTATGCTCACTTTCCCTGTGAGCCAAAGTGGTCGATAAATAAGTAATTTTGCAGAAAGAAGCTTCACCTCTTTTCAAAGGGTCTAAATAAAACATGAATTTGCTGACAGCCGAACAGAGATAATATGGATACACGCTCTTATTGAGACTTTCCAGTTTCAGAGTAGGAATCAAATCTTCAACGTAAGATTGGAGTTCATCTTCAGTAAGATGGCCATCATTGTCGTGGTCGTAGTGCGCAAGGTCCAGTCTTGCTTGCATCAGTGAAACTTTGCGCAAGACGTAGTTGAAATATTCATGCACGCCAACAGTCCCATCGTCGTCGGGAACAAACTTCAAAAAGATCGATGGGGCGAAAAAGCGATCGAACTTGGTCATTCCCTCGGTGTCCAGGCGCGGCAGAATTTGCGATTGATGCTGAGCAAGAGCCTGGCTTGCAGCCGTGAAGTCTGCGAAGGTCATCCGCTTTGTCTCTCCTCCTTGCTGGGCCACGGATGCCGACTGCCATAGACAGTCCCAAAGCAGGTCAAGGTCATCGTTGCTGAGGACAATCTTGCGCTTCCTGTCGAGAAAGTGAGACTTCGCTGCGACGACAAGGGCGTCGGCCAGCGGAGCATGGTAGTGCGGGAGAAAGCCACTGGGCTTTGGTCGTTGCGGTACTCTGTCTTTGCGCAGAATGAGCCGCGGCAATTCCAAGACCTTGTCTGGGACAGTCGCGTTCATTTTTTTGCACCTATACTTTTGATCACCACATACGGATGCATCCCGCGAGTGCGAAGCAATCGGCTACCCAGCGGCTTTATTCCCATTCCCTCGAACTGCCGAAGAAAGCATGCGAAACTTTGTTCTATTTCTCAGGTCCGCATTTCGGATTCTCCTTTCAAGCTACTGAAGTGCGCGCCGTTCTAGTTGCAGCCTTCCATTTATTTTAAAGCCACAAGATAGAATGAGTTCATTCCGAGCTGTCTTTGCCTCCGTCAAAACAGCAAGATTTTATAAAATTGATATTTGCTCTGTCTTAGAAAAAAATTTCTTCGCTGCCCTAAGATCCTCATGAGATTGCAATGCACCAGCCAAAACAAAACAACTTCTCTTAATACATGAGAACGATTCTTCCATCAAGCTTCACCATATGAGCCTTAGTTCAAGTGAGGAAGCTGGAGAATCATACTCCGAAATTTTGGAGAGCTTCTTCAACGACAGGTCCAGGAGATTTGGCCACGTTAACTCTAGGGCAATTCGATGAACAGAGTTGCATTTCCGACAGCCTCACCTTCTACTACAAAACAGCGCAGATATTTGATAGGCTGACAACGTTTTCGGATTGGGAGAGTAATGTATATTCTCAGGGAGAGAGAGATACACGCTTTTCGTCATAGGCCCAAGTTGTGACTTGCACAGAAAACTAGTTCAAAAGAGTCAAGACCACGATTTGAAAATCCGCCGTTGTCGCAATTACACACATCAGTCGCGTTGTTCGAAAGCCGCACCTGCAACAACAAAAATATACCGCTCTTACAAACTCCAGCAGATTTTTTGAATCAGGCGAAAAGTATGCTGTTATATCAATTAGCATAAGTTTTTGGCAGTATGTCCGCTGAAGCAGAACTTCAATCAATTCCAAAGAAAGTCAATTTCATTGTCTTCGCGTTAAAACCGACGCTCCTGCAAAACGTGGATCCAAAGTCGACTTCATTTCCCCCCGGCGCTGCCATAACTCTTTTTGCCGAAGTTCCACGGCACATACTTATATTTGATCATATGCTTGATTCGTTGCTTCATTGTCAGGCCGAAGAGAATCAGGAAATAGACCCTGGTTTGGATGTCAAGGACCAAAAGATTATACTGCTCCTTACACTAAAATCGGCCAAAAGACAGGGACATCGAAAATAGGAAAGAAAGTGCAAAAAAACGCAATCAGAACTCCTCTTGTTGCCCAGTACCTGTTTAAATCGCGACCATTAAAGTGGTCCAAATTTGGTAAAGAAAAGAAAAACAAAACCACACACACCAAAACTTGAATTCTGGCAGCCGCCTGATAAATGGCCTGAACTCATCATCCGCCTTAACCGGTAGAGAAGCTACATCGTCGGATCCTTCTTCCATCGATTCCA
Source organism: Entophlyctis luteolus (assembly GCA_027604725.1). Classification (NCBI taxonomy): domain Eukaryota; kingdom Fungi; phylum Chytridiomycota; class Chytridiomycetes; order Chytridiales; family Chytriomycetaceae; genus Entophlyctis; species Entophlyctis luteolus. The sequence continues at coordinate 5,841 of JADHYT010000148.1, forward strand.
TTGCAGGGTCGAACTTTGGTTGTAGAAATGCCAGGAATAAATTGAGAAGATAGATTCCGAGCGAATACTGGGATGGTATTAGACAAAGTCAGTTTGCGAGAGCTGATGTAAAGCCCGACGTCAAACACGGTGGACTGATGGGGTTCTTACGGTGACGATGTAGTAGGCCGACAGCAGGAAGACGCGTACGAAGTAAATCAGCAAGATCCCGGCGGTGGCTGTCCAGCGCATCTGCCAGTGCGGGGTGCTGGAGTCGAGGAGGACTTGGAACCTCTATGTTGGGTGAGCAAACACTAGTCGACAGATGGACGCCTATCACGCACCCGCTCCAGCTGCTGCAGGCGGAGCTTAAAGCTGCTGGTAGTCGAGTCAGCGGAGATGTCCGGAGCAGCAGCGGAATCCATCGTGAGAGGGCGAGCGAATTGGCCGCAGCTTTCTTCGGTCAAAAAGTTCAAACTCAGAGCTATATCCGCAACATCCTTGGCGAACGCACGCACAAATTTGACTACGAGTGGGTGCGAACTTGAATTCGGCTGCGCTTCTCTTATGAAATAAGCACCGCAAACAATTCAGGCGCAAACAATTCAGGCGCGAGCTCTTAAGCAAGATCAAACAAACAACGCGCGAGAGTTTCAGAGCCTGCGCAAATGACTGAACTCCAAATTGAATGAAACACAGGGTAAAGACGATGACGGCCAATGTGAGCTCCTGCTGTCACAGTTTTCCTGACGACTGCTCATTCTTAGTTACGGGCACAGCGTCTAAAAAAGTAATTCGAGCTGTTCGAGAACAAGTGGACGCAATTCATCAAGTGTTTTCATTTAGAATTTTTGGAAAGTGTAAAACAACTGCAGGAATCAAATAAAAACTTCAGCATGGACTCAGCTGGTTTCGAGTGTTGTACCTTACCATAATAACTCGTTAAATCACAGTACCAACTGGCAAAGACAAAGCCTTTCGCTTGCATATGCCGCAATATAAACCAAACATGCCAATCTTTGACTTTTTCCACTCTGTTCCATGGGACGCACAAATATTCGCTTTCTAAACATCAGAAGAATGAATCGGAAAGTACGCCCTTTCGCGATACTAGGTATCAAAGAGCTTTTATCAAAAGGCGGACACATTCACAAAGGGACAGAATTGTAGCTTATTAGAAAGACGACGAAGGCGGACGACCAGCGTATCTGCCAGTACCGGGCATTCAAGAACTGTCTCTTGAATCTTGGTTTGGTGCCTAGTGTTTTCATTCCAAAATGGCGTCGAGAGCCGCTCGTAAGATCTTGCGCGAGCGCGAGCAGCTGCAGCGCCAACATCTCGAGGACCTTGCACATGAGTCCGATTCCGGAGCTTCGGATGGTCCAGCCAACTCTGGAATCACAACCCGCGCGAATGCGTTCGCTATGGTGTGTTGTATGAGCTCTTTGGGCCTCCCTTGCTGATTTCCTTGCGGTTCCCCAGCTCATGAATGAAGAGCCTGATGCCCAAAGCGAGGCAGAGGCTGTTGGAGCCAACAGTGATAGTGACTCTCAGCGAATAGAAGTTGTTTCTGCCAGCAAACCGAAGAAGCAGAACAAGAAGAAAAAAAAAGGAAAGGGAAAGAAGACAGCGGGTGATGAAAGTGCGCGATTGTCGATGCCAAATTTGGATGATGAGCTCGACGAGATTGATCGTGCTGTCCTGCAGGTTAATGCTGAACTTGGGGCTCCAGTCATTCCTGCGGATGCTGGCTGTGGAGAAGTGACCGACCATCAAAAGTCTCCAAAAAAGAAAGCTTTATTCGCAATCAGCCTCAAGTTGCTCGATGCGGATGCAGAAATGCGTCGACTGTTCGGCTCGAAAATTGTTGCCGATGAGATCCGCAACAAGAACAACAGACAACAACGAGGGCGCATGGCCTTGCGACCCAATGCGAGTTCCGCAAAAACGTTTCTTGTGACCCCTCGGGAAACGTGGCCGCATTTGCCGACCAAAGTAGGCGTATCGATGAACATGCTGCAGATCCCGTCGAAGTCCGGCGAAGAGTATTCCCCAGGATACTTTGAATTTACTTATTCTTCGGCTTATCTGGAAATACAAAGTTTATTCTTACAATGCGTTAACTCGTAAGTTATCATATTTGTCTCGGACTCACTGAATTTTTCGTTCGATAGACATGATCCCGAGACAATGCGAAATTTGATAATAGCCTATCCTTTCCATGTTGATACACTTCTACAACTTAGTGAAATTTGCAAGCAAAACGGGGATGTTAACACGGCTGCCGAGTATATTGAACGAGCATTGTTTATATATGAAAGGGCTTTTCATCCGTTATTCAACATGGCCATAGCAAACTCTGTTCTTCCTTATTCATATCCAGAAAATCGTGCATTTCATTTGGCGCTTTCGCGACATATCTCCTTCACAGCTCGCAAAGGATGCTGGCGAACGTGTTTGGAGCTTTCCAAGCTATTATTTTCGTGCGATCCGGACGAAGACCCACTCGGAGCGCTGCAGATGATGGATTGGTTTGCTGTTAAGTCTGGTGAAGGTCCGTGGCTGAAACGATGCTGGATCGAGTTTGGTGGCGATAATCATGAAGGAAGCGATGGATCGAAAGGCGTCGGCGTGCAGGGTTTGCCGAATTGGTCCTACTCGGTGGCGCTGGTGGAGTTTGAAGAAGAATGTGCACGGAAGGACGAGGTTTGTTGCCCTGAAATTTTTCTGTTACTGACCACCAAAGTCAGCTCCACGCCAAATCAACCGAACGTCTTATGCGCGCAATTTACCAGTTTCCGCAGATGATACCGCAGCTTCTTGAGAAGCTGACAATTACGGCACCGGCAATAACAACAAGCCCATTTTTTTCTCGACCAGTGGGGAAATCAAAATCCGACGACGCAGTGGATCTCCTGACTTTACTGTATATTGAACGATGTAGTTCGCTTTGGAAAGAGCCATCGGTGCTCGCGTGGTTGCGTGCCACGGCGTCGCAGGTGGCGTCTGACGATTTATCCGATCAGAGGAAAGCCCTCCCTGCCAACATTTATCCTGGCGGACTCCCATTGAATGTTTCGCGGCATGTTTATGTGTCTGACTTTCAATCCCTCTTTCCTATGCTTCCCGAGGAAGCTCGCAAATTAAGCTTAAATGCATTTGATCCAATGCCGCCGCCAGTTGTCGATGCAGAAGAAGCCGACGACGAAGGTAGAACACCCGTTTTCGGCAGCGTTGGGTGGTTGATTGGCCAATTGCGAAATTGGGTCGCTGGTGGTGTCGGAAATGCGGAAGAAAGCTCTAGCGAGGATTCCGAACCAGGAGAAATCGAATAAAAGTTTCGCAAATCGCTTTTTTCACTCTTTCGAAAACTTTTTTCCAACACTTCGATAATTGCGATATCCACAAAAGTTCGTCCGTGAAGGACTCGATGAACTCTTCGACATCACTGCGTGCAGACGATATCGATATCTACTATGGGTCGCAGTCAGAAGCGTTATCCTTTGCGATTAACGCTTACTCTAACTTTCCGGTGTCTCAGTCTTCTGAGACCAAATCGATGAACGGATTTGATGCGTCTAGTGGATCGATGTGCTTCGACTTTGATTCCTTGTATTCGATCCTCGTCAACCCTTCAGACACTGGCAATCCAGCGACATTTGAAAATTTTGATGTCTTTGACGGCAACATTTCCGAAGGCAACAGCTCTCCTATTCCAAATATCAAAGTAAATTGCACCTTTGGTCAAGAATATCTTCCAAGGACCACTGGCGCTGATTTGCCCTTCTATTTTCCTGTGCACGGCTCGACCATTTATTCTTCGCAGGGGCAAACTCCGGCTCTATCTACGGCGTCGTCTCCAACCATCCCAATGCAACCGCTTTATAACACAAACATTCCAACGTGCCCGGAATTAAATGAAGTTTTTGGAAACGCTTTTGAACAGAGAAGGCAGATTCAATTTGGGAATTGGGCAGCAGCAGGTTTGAACCAAACTCGCAAGTCGCTCGATATCTGGGCTGCATGGAACAACTGTCTCCCGATTCTGCCTGGCGTAGTGGAGACCACTAGTGACGGTCTGGGCATCACCCTGGTGGCGGAGACATCACGTGACACCCTTGGCGGCCGGATCTTTAAATGCGAAAATTGCGGCAAGACGTTCAATCGCAAATACAATTTGAAGAAACACGAAGACACGCATGGCGACCGCCCGCGGGTGGCTGTTTGCCCGAAACCGGGCTGTGGCTTGTCTTTCGTGGATTCAACCGGACTGAGGCGCCACCAGGCCACCCATGACCTCTCCAACCGCGTTCACTGCAATATATGTCTGAACGAATTTGCACGCTCAGACTCTCTTAAAAGGCACCAGACGTCCGGTGCGTGTTCCAGAAAGAAGTGAGCGATGTAGGCGTCGCCGCAATGTTGCGGCGTTGGCCTGCGCGGGGTGGTATGTCCGTGTGAAACTCCTTTGTTCCCGAACAGCAGCCTTTGTGCAGTAAGCTGGGGGGGACGTTTGACTGCGATTTTTGAATCTACAAAATTAACGCACAAAAATGACCCAATGGCTACCAAACCAACGAACACAATAGAATAGCGGTATTTTACAGACACGTCCAGTTTTGCAATTTTCCAGCTAAGCAATTTTCTGCGTAAGGGTCACGGCACCCTTGCGGGCCTTGCTGTGGCGAGCAGCATTCTTGGCGCCGCAAGTGCCGCGACGCACATGGCGCGTGAGCCCGTCGCTGCGGCGGAAGGAGGCGGCGCAGCCGAGCGGGCAAACAAACACGCGCGCGGTGCTGTGCGTGGTCGCGTGCCGCTCGAGATCCTGGCGGCGCAGGAAGCGGTTGCCGCACTCGGAACATGCGTGGTTGCGAGGGCGCGCCGCGGACACCGCCGCGGCGTCCCTGTCCACCCTGGAAGTGATCCCCGCTGCTGCGGAAGGAAGCTGAAGCTGGCCTGGCGGCCCTAGTAGCGGAGGCGGCGAGAGTGGGGTATATCGGGGCGACCCGAGGCCGAGCAGATTCAGGTGACTCATAGTCGGTGTGGCTGCAGGAGAGGAGCAGAGCAGACTGTCGAATATTGCGTCGGCAATCGCAGATGCAGATGGGTCGCCCGCTGTTGACGCAAGGCTCGCTTCAGAGTGAGCGAACGACGAACGCCTTGTTGGCACCTGCTGTGGAACGACGGGCAGAGCCACCGCGCCCCCGGCGTCACATGTAAGAAACATGGACTCTGCTGAGCTGATGAACATGCGTTGCGAAGAGAAAGCCGGCAGTTCAGGGTGAAATGGGTACAGAGAGTGAAACCCAATGCTGTGGACATTGACGTCGTGGAACGGGAGCTGCATGGTGGCGAAGAGGTCGAGTTCGTCTCGTTGCATGCGCCAGCCTGTGTGCGTCGGAGGCGGAGACAGTTCGTTGTGAGTGGCAGCGCCAGCTTGACGTCTTTTGAGGCATTCGCGAATGTTTGAACTTAGTTGAACTTGGAATCAGGTTCGAAAAAGGACGGCTCAGGTTCGAAAAATTCATGCCAAATCGCCAAGACTAACGCGGCACTCATTATGCTTGGTCTGACAATCAAACCAATTTGCAGTCATCCGTAAGGTGCCCATCAGTCTCATCCTAATAAATCCAAGATAAAATGGAAGTAGTTTCATATCCATTCCAGTTTTGTTGATCATGAACCTCATTGGCCCTTTTGAGCTGCCAGCAAAAAAATGCTCCAATTCAGGTATAGCAGCGTGTGGGCAGAAACAAAATGAATAAAAACTAAGCAAGAAGAAAAAAAAATAGTTTTAACTTTAAAGGCGGTTTATTACTTATATTCAAACATATTCCAAAAAGATATTAAGAATGCACAGCATATCTTTAATCACAAACTAAAAATGACCGCTAACAGTACCAACATCAAAATCAATCAGTTGTTGCTGAGAGTTCCAGAGCCTTTTTTCTGGCCATTCTCTGTTTGCACTTTCCCCAGCGCTCGTGGCGCGTGAGGCCGTCGCTGCGGCCAAATGCGGCGCCGCAGCCGAAGGAACAAACAAATTCGCGCGCAGTGCTGTGCGTGGTTGCATGGCGGCGCAGGTCCTGGCGACGGAGAAAGCGGTTGCCGCAGGTTTCGCACACATGGTTGCGCGGGCGTGGGTCGAAGCTCGAAACTGCGGGCGCCGAAGCCCGCCGGGCCAGGCGCACATCCAGGCTTTGCACAGGCGAGTTTGGGGATTGCGAGTTCTCGGTTATTGGCAGGATGTCATGTTTGGAGTGATCGTGCACGTGAGGCGGTGACACTGACCCGAATTGAAGCGAGTAGTCCAGAAAATCGAAGGCAGGAGAAGAAGAAAGACCTGAAAGCAGACTCTGATGAGTGAGAACTACTTGCTGCTGCTCGGAGAAGGCGTGAGCGGAGTCAATCGAAGACTGGGGTGTGAAAACAGCCGGAGACGATTCGAGAGGAGTAGGAAACATGAACATGGAAGAGGATTCTTGTGGTAAGGAGAGTAACAGTGGGTGTCCAAAAGCGAACGGGTGCGTGTGTCGCCGGAATCCCAAGTTTTCAAAGCTGGCTAACAACTCAGGCGATGACATTGTTGATGGGTACAGAGTTTGGACGGCGCCGGTCGCGTCGTTCGACTCTTGCGCTTGCATGTGCAATGTTATCTTTCGGTAATGAGTCCGTCGGTGCTTGACTGTCGCTTATGAAGGGCTGGTGTGGCTGAAGTTGAACCTGAAGTTGAAAAAAAGAGGTGCTTACAAATGAGTGCCACGAAAACAAAACGTACCCACACGCTTGATAACACAATTGATTTATCATTCCTTATCCATTTTTATCTCGCCCATACATTGATCGAATACTTTTCATACGTTTCGCTTCCTCACCGACTGAGCCTGTCTAAATGGCCGAAACTTGGATCGTAGCATTCAAATTACGTGGTCGACAGAGCACAAATTCAGTTTGCTGATCTACCGAAAGTAAATCCTCGGCTCTCTACATTGACTAACCGTTCAAGATGACAGCCCACATTGGCCGGTAACAAAAAAAAAAAAAAGTTGCACCCCGAATTCGAACCAGTTTTACGCTTTAGAATTATCAACTCAAGAAATCGGTTGGCCATGAAATCGGGGGATAGTGCACTGCATTTTCCAAGAACTGCGCAAACGGTGGCTTCAATACAAAACAAGAATAAGTGAATTTCAAAGATCCGTTGATTCACACTTACAGATGAAAGAAAGCTTAGAAATGGAATACCCGACACATGCAACAAGTTTTCATCAAGTGTTTAATTTCGTCTACTCAGATAATTCACACCTGGAGGATTGCACCAACCAGGGCTGCAATTATTATTTCTGAAAGCTCCTGATTTCTGCAAGTGATGCACTGATACATTGCATTCCACGTTTCACGCATTTACGACTGCGAGAGTCGCAAGACTCTTCAAAGCCAAAAAGAAAGGACTCGCTTCCTCAACTGAGAAAGAAAAAGCTATGTCGCCGCATCATCACGCTCTCTAATAATGAGAGGGCTCTCGATGAGCTCTTGCTGGGTGGAAACTCTACGACTGTTGGATGTGTTTCGGACTGGCAATCCAGACTTTGAAACTCACATTTTTGGCGATAAGATGGTCAGCCGGAGAGTTTACCCTAGTCTGAAGTAAGAGGGCGTCGATTCAGGAAGAGCGGATGAGTTTGGCGGCAAAGTTGGCGCGAGTGGGGGTGGGGTCTGGTTTTCCGAGGGGAAACCAAATTCCCGATAGCAACTTCAAAACGCACAGTTCAGGGGGGACAGATGTTCGCATCAGGTCGCGGTAACAAGTTTATTCTGTGAGATTGCGCCTGAAGATCGTGCTATCAGATCGGCGCACGCAGTACTCAAATTGTTGCTCTCACAATTCATTTATTGCCAGCAGACACAACGGAAACAAGCAAACTTCGTCACAACCTATCACCCTGTTCAATGCTCGTCAGCTTTCATCATGTCCGCCGCGACCAGCCAGTTATTAGCTCAAACAAATTGTCACCCGGCTCCAGTGAAAGCAGTCGCACACACTCACAAAAACTGTTGCAACGAAATTGTGAACTACTGTGAGATGTCGCAAGTGACCCCACGCAATAGCATCCCTTTCAGCTGCGCCTTCAAACTCGCACTCGTGCTCACGATGGCGTACCTGTTCGCGGCGATTTGTCCGCGTTGTGTCTGCTGCCAATGAACGCTGGCGGTTCTCATATCTTTTCTGCGGACAGCACGTCTCGCACAACCAAAGCGTTTAACCGCGAAAGGAAACTGTAAACAGTCTTGCTTGATTAGGCGAACGATTCGGATTATCGGAAGAAGCGCTTGGGCTTCTTGGGCTTAGTAGTTAGACGCGACTGAGGGCCTACCGGTAGTAAAACGTTTCCGAAACGCTGCCTGCCTACTCATTGGAACAATAATAAATAATATGGCTGTTGGGGAATCAGGTCCGGGAGACAGCATGTCCGGCAAATGGAACACCTAAGGCGGTGACCCTGCAGATGTTGCACGCGTTGTTCCATTTGGCAGCGCGAGGGAAGTTCCGATACGCGTTTTTTCGTTGGACTGAGCGCGCGAGAATTTTTGGGCATCCAACGCCTCTACCCGCGGCGAGTGCCGCAATATTTGGGCGAGACATATTGGGCGAGACACCAAAGCAGGGAATCGCCAATCTTGCCGAGATTGTGAACTTTGCGCCGAAAAAACATTTTTTGTTTTGACGCGAACCGAAATTGATGCACACCAATACCATATTATTTCATACATCCTGCTTCTATGGGGCATAGAGTCGGTATGGACACACCTTTGCGAAGCTTCACTAGCGGTGTGAAGTTTCAACTGCTTTAAGTCTACGGTGGATGAACACGTTGAACTAAGCTGCCTTTTAAGACATGGAAGCATAATCACAAACGTTCTAATTGACTAAATAAAGCTTTATTGTTTTTCACGGGCGTCAAGGTAAATCCAGAAACGGGACATAGACAAACAGAACGCAAGAAAGAAATGGGCGTATGAGAGTAAATAGGGTGGAAACCATGATAATTAACAGAAAATCAGGGAGTTAAAGAGGTTTGCCCAAAAAGGAAACAAAAATACAAAAAAGAAAATACAATGAACACGAAGAATCAGTCTTTCGAGTTCATTTTGGAGCAACTTCTCTTTCTCAAATGTCTCGTAACACCGTCACTCCTTCCGAATGAAGCGCCACAGTCATTTGGGCAGACAAAGTTTTTGACAGCGCTGTGGGTTGATTCATGTCTGAACAAGTCTTGTCTTCGCAAAAATCGATTATTGCACAGCTTGCAAACATGGTTTCGCGGTCTGGAATCCTTTTTTCCATTGGGCAGGATGTGGGAATGCAATCGTTTTTGCTGTTGAGCCTTGGGCGCAACGAGCGTAGGAGATGCATTCGTTGGCGGTTGCACTCCATCGGCCAACGAAATCGGGGAAATAGGTCCTGACGATTGACTTGATCGACTTTTTGTGAATGACGTAGAATTTTCGAGAGCGGGCAGGTCGCAAGGATTTGAAATTAAGTGTTCGTCAAAGGGCAGCTGGTGCAGCGACTGGTCGCTACCAGTGAACAGAGGAAGATCGCGATCGGGAATATCAGATATGGACAACGCGGAGAGCTGGGAATCGGAATAGTCTTGGAAATAGTCGATGGATACGTGGTCGAGGTTGAAGATAGAGGAGCCCATAGAAGACCGCCTGCTGGAGGCCAGGTCCGAAAGCGGTACGGACAGGTCTGGAATGTCGTCTGAGACAGCGCCGTCGACAATGGGCGGCAAGGAGGGCATTGCTATAGGGGGCAGGTGGGCGAATAACAGGGCGGCAGCATTCAGTTCGCGCAAGGCGATGGGGCAGTCGGGGGCGCAGACGGCGCTCATTGGGCAGCAGAGGGCGGCGTGCGCGTCGGCGGCATCGTGGGCCAGCGACAGCGAGTTGCGGAGCATCGGGGCGGGAGGGGGCGGGAGTCGGGAGTGAGTGAGTAGTTGTGGCTCGTCGAACTCTTGCAGAGTTTTGTGGGCGGTGTGGCGCGGGCGATGTGTCATCACTCACTTGGTGCACTCTCTCCTTCACTCTTTCTTGCGCTCTTTCTTGCGCTCTGTCTTGCACTCGCTCACTCACTCACACTCACTCACACGCTGCCATGTGCATGCTTCCACACAACAAACTCACTCTCTCACAAACGCGCGCTCTGCCCCCACCCACTCAATCCTACGCGCCACCCTTCACACACACACACACACACACGATTCACGATTCGCGATTCACGATTCGCGATTCACACTCGCAGCCCTCCCCCGCTGCCACTCTCCGGTGGGAGGAATCCGATTGCCACAGCGGACATCACCATCAGCAACCCAAACACCCCCATCTGCCACTTCCACCCCACAGACTCGTACATAAACGACCCAATCAACGGCTGTTGCGTGCGACCCGCGTTCCCGGCATGGCACGCGTGCAATACACAATATTTCCATTTAAAATCCACCCAAAAAGAACAAAGCAAAGCCGGACTCACCCCGACGCAGATGCCAATTGCAAACACTGTCGTTCCCAAAGAATATCCCATCGTTTGGTACTCAAGCGGAAGGATTCGGCCGATCCCAGGATTGACAGGTGCGAGCCCCACGCCAAACCAAACCCCTGTCATTATCAGCGTTGCACAAGTCCACCCAACGTGCTGAGGCCCTGGGATCGCCAAAAGAAAGAATGATGCTGCTGTTCCGACAAAGCCAACTAGAAAAGTTCTTTTCATCCCAATTCGGTCAAACAGTACACCCCCGAGAATTCCACCAATCACTTGGGGCCCTATCAGCGCCATCCAAATCAATCCCAGTGTGTCAGAATCGAATCCGTATTGTGCATTCAGCTTCAAAGGCAGCGTCGGCTCTATTCCGTTCGTGACTATGCTGATCGCCGCGTTCAGAAACAAGACGATCCACAGTGACTTGAATTCGAAAAGTGCTTTGAACTTTGGTTTTTCTTCCGCCGAGCATCCAGGTACTTGATCTTCCGACCGCTCTTCCTTTGCCTTTGCTTCATGCCCGCTTGGCACAAGCAATCGGCCAAACAAATCTAACGCGATAAGACAACCACAAAACATGAACGGTGCGTAATAGTTTAGTTTGAAGAGTGCTCCGCCTTGCGTGTTTCCATGTTTTGTTTTTTTGTGTTCAGTCGCAGTTACTGCCAAAAAGGAACCAACGCACCAATTGGCGGCCCAATAAGAAGCCCCGCTGAAAATCCGGCCATGATGAATCCCATAGCCTTCCCAAGATTTGCATCATCGTCTTTGTACAAATCGGCAACGCTGTGTTGTAGCGCATGCTGTGTTATGCCCGTGTTTTCGTGTTCGGGGGGGATCGACTCACATGGACAGCCCAAGCACCCACACGCCGTTACTCGCGAATCCTTCCAGAAAGCGCGCGACGGCGAACATCCAGAACGCGCGCGAGAATGCAAACAGCAGGGTCGCTGCGGCGAGGCTGAACAGACTCGCCACCATCAGCCACTTCTTGGCCACGACATGCGGGTACTTGGACAGGTGCGCAAAGACGATTGAGCCGCAGACGATGCCAGCACCGTACACTGCCAGCAGAACGCCGATGAGTGTGTCGCTCTCTCCGGCGTTGGCCATAATAAACTGCACAACTGTCCGTCTTGTAAGCAGACATTCGTTGCGCTGGGCAGGCGCAGCGCATTGCAAACAAACGCTCAACTGGGGATAATGATGGAGTAGCTGTTGACATCGGTAAGTGCTCCGAGAAACACAACACCGACGGCGAACTCCTTTCGGTGTAAGAACGACTTTTTCGGATTTGTCATCATTGTTTGAAGAAAAAAAAAACAAAAAACGGGCCAACGGCAACTGCGCCTCCCAAACCATACGCTTAAACGCGTGTGAACAACACGCGCTCCGTCTGCAGTGCTACCACACAACTTTACATCTGCGACGCCTTGTACGTTGGGCGAGACGAAGTAGAACCTGGCACGAACTAACACCAACCAACCAACCAGCCAAACCGCAAGCAGCAATCACACACCTGATCTGAGAATGTTAAAGTTGCAGGAACTTCTCACGTGCCTCCGCATGGAGTCCTTCCGCATGAAGGAGGCACCACAAGAAATACAGTGGTGCTGCCGCGTTGGATCGTGTTTGGCAGCATGGCGGTTCAATTCGGTTTGCGTTCCGAAGAGCTTAGAACAGTCTGCGACGGCGCAAGCAAAACTTTTGACCTTAATTCCAGGACGATGACATTCCTCGTGTCTTTTGCAGTTCCAAGCCCGGTTCTTCGGAAACTGTTTTCCACATCCAGGGAAAGAGCACGTTATGACGTCGTCAGATTCAGTAACTGATTCTGCTGGCAGTGGTGACGGAAGGGATCGTCGTGACACTGGTAGGTGGCGGAGCTGTGTGCCGGCCGACTCATAGAAAGAACCGTCCATGACGGCCTCGTTGGCAGAGAGAACCGGACTCGTATAGCATGTGGTTTGATGAAGCTGCTGGCCGCTAAAAATCGGTAAGACGGTGGTTGAGGTAGAGGGAACTTCAAACAACCTGTACCCATTAAAAGGTCCAAAGCGACCACCACCAGTCGGAAAAGAGAGATTGGCAGCTCCTGATTGACGGGGATCGTAAACAGGGCCTTCATAGACGAAGGGTGGCGGCTCCGGAAAGTGGATAGCGAGAATTGACATAGCGTCCAAAGCCAAACGCGTCGAATCCGCAATGCAGTTACTGAGACCATCACTGCCGTTGGATGCGTCAGATCGACAGAACGTGTCAATGAAGGATTCGGTCGCGCAGAAGAACTGGCACTGAATCGTGTTCCACTTGTTCCCGAAAAAGCACATTTCTGAAAAAATGTAACGACTACGACAACGACGAAACTTGCTCTTGAAATAGACTCGCAACGACAACAAATTCTCGTTTTTGTCCTACTGGCGAGAAGCACGAACTGAACAGAGCACTAACTGCACCAAAGGTCGCCTTGACAACGGATCGTCGAGATCGGCCCAGCAGGCGGGATATTGGCCCTAAGCTGGCAATTAGGATGGAGCAAGAAACGGAGGTACCTTACATCCCCCCAGTGACGATGCCAATAATCGAGAGTGGCCACCGACTCCATTACGCAGTCGAGCTTGTAACCGAAAAGACAGCATTGTTTGTGTGATAACATTTTTCATAGTGGCAGCGAAGCAAGAGCCAGAATATTTTCCGCATTTTGGCGGGTGTCAAGCCCCCCGAAAATCGCGAAATCGGCGATATCATGCACTAATGCACCGGCTCATGCGCAAGCAGAGCAGCATGCGTGCAATCGAGAATCGAGAGAGTGAAGACCGGGCGGAGCATTGGCGTGGAAGTCGGGGAGGGGTAGTGGCTTAGATCATACGACCTACGGTCGTATGATCTAAGCTCGTGCGACACGAGATTGTCCAAGATAGTCGAAGGCGCCCGGGAAGGTCGTTTCTGCGGTCAAGCCCACTCCTCACTGCGCGTGCATCTTGGTTGCAGCAGCTGCTTCGACAGCTTCGACGGACACCTGTTCCGAAAAAAAGTCCTTCTTCATCCACACCGCTCCGCCTTCGGCAGATCTGCTAGTCTTATAGGTTGATTGCGTTACGAGTGCATCTTCGTAACAAAATGCGTAGACGCTCGACTCTTTGATAAATTTTTTTGATTTGATTAAACAGATGTCTTTGCCACTTTGCACGATAGCCTAATTACGCGTCATGTAAGGAAGGTACTCAGGGGTACATTTTCACGCAAGAAGACGTGAAAACAATACTCTTTGCTGGTTCGATATCGTTCAGGGTGTGTCGGACAGGCGACTGGCGATAAACAAGTCCAGCAGCCGAAAACCAATAACGCTGAAGGCCGCAGAACAGACTAAACTCGGGATTGTGTGTTTAAATATTTCAAGATCACTTCTTCCTTCGTGCCCTTTTGTTGGCACTACCATCCTCACCGCCGCCATTGGCTTCATCCGGTACAATCGCACGTTTCTTGTCAGCACCGTCGGCTTCCTCCTCTTTTTGCAAAATGGCAATCAACTGAGTGCATCTCCGGCTCAGCTCCTATAATCAATTCCTCTCAGCAAAGCTCATAAACAATCGAAAGGTCCATACCGCTGATGTTCTCGACTTTATAAACCAGTCAAATCTGAAGAGCGGCGACAGCTTGATGTCTTCTTTCATGCGGTCGTACACATCTTCTGTCGCATAGCCGTACTTTTCGAGGCAGATAAGCTGAAATTTTGATCAATATTCCCAGTAACGCGAGAAAAAAAAAATCAGACCATGAAGCGATCCTCCTCTTCTGTGTAATTTTTACCTTTGGCTTGCCCGTAATTCAGCCGCAGCTGCTGCAAAGGCATCGCCAAGCTTCCGATTCGGGTTGTCAGCAGCTCCTGAGTTTTGACTTGATTCGATATTTTGGCTTCCCCGCGTTCGATCATCATGATATACTTTTCCCATTCGTTAATTTCCTTGTACCGCACCCAGAAGGTTTCTGCATAAGCAAGAACTTCTTCGGGAGTTTTCCCTTCAATGTCGTTCGAAATGGCTTTCAGATTGTCGCTTTCAATATTGTTAGCTGCGAAACGAAAGAAAATGAATGCCTCACCGGCCATATTTTTCATTCGACCGAATAAAACTCATGAAGTCCTTCTTTGACCAATGATCGAATGACTAATGAAAATGTAACTGAGCAGACTGTTAAACACAAAAAAATTGTACCGCTTTTAAGAGCTCGTTCTTCTCTTGCAATTCCTCTTCCGTCAAAGGTTCGGCTAAACATTCGCTCATCAAACCCTCCTTGTCCCACCCCGACAACGAAAAAAACTAACCTGAATCAATCTTCGCCTGTTCCTCTTCCCGTTCGCGCTCAAGTACCTCTTCATCTATTTCGGGGTGCGCCGGATTAAAGGGACGCTTCACAAACTGATGGCCAGATTCTTTCATTTTGAAATAAGACTCTTTCTCCAAAAGCTCGACAAGCTCGTGGCTGTAGAACTGAAAATCATTGCTGATTTTGATATAGTTTCTCCATTAGCATAAAGTAGGAATTAGGACGCAACTAACAGCTGCATCATTTTCGGAACCCGCGCAGCGCGAGTTGTAGTCTTTGCGTTCGCATTGAGCGCCTTGCGGTAATAGTCGTCAACAGCGTAGGTTCCGACTGGTATATCAAAGCAAATAATTAATAATATGTAAGTAACAAGTACAACGCACATTTTCCGCGTTTTTCACGTTTCGCTGGTTGAATCCAATTGAATCCACCATCTTCTTTTTTCTGTTCGCATTGTCGGTTAATGGATTCTCACCAATATCCGCGAACTTACCCCTCTGAAATCAGCGCCTTCCCATTGATAGACACTGTTTCCATCAGACATGAAGTTTTGCACGTCATCTAAACCCATATTCTTATATTTCGAGTCAAGTTCCTGAGTTTTCGCTTCTCCGCGTTTCAAAATTTCATCGATGTCGTCGTTGGTGATAGTGCTTTAAAATAGATAAAGCGCCATTGTAAAAAAGAAAACCACGAAACCTATCAGTGGAAGAAAAGATCGATTGTGCACCATGTTGAATCATCGCGATCAAATCATCTTTCGTAGCAGACGTTGAAACTGAGAAAATGTGAGCATTGGCCTTTTTTTAATTTGGTTTCTATCTTCACCTTTGTTTTGTGAAGACCGGCCTTGTTGAATTACCAATTGGTCCAACCTGAGTTTTTGTGTCGCTCTGTCAATAACTTTCTCCTCGATGGCATTCTCGGTGATGAACCGGAACACAATGACTTGCTTCTTTTGTCCAATACGGTGGGCGCGATCTTCAGCTTGCAAATCCTGCAAGAAAAACTTTCAACTGTAGAAGTAGAAGCGGCACACACTCACAACTTGCGGGTTCCAATCATTGTCGTACATTATGACAATGTCAGCAGTTGCGAGATTGATACCAAGACCTGGAGAAGGAAGTCAGAAGCGCACTACTGCTGGACATGATCGTTACCTCCAGCACGAGTAGTCAACAGAAAAATGAACTTTTTGCTGTCCGGTGCATTGAATTCATCGATTGACGAAATTCTGTCCTCGTGTGCCGTATTCCCATCAATGCGGCAATATTCAAACCCACGGAAACCGCAATAGTCCTCAACTGCAACAATCCATCAGACTAAGAAAGGAAAGAATTTGAACGCACGGATATCCAACATACGGCTCATTTGACTGAACAGCAAAACACGAGACCCAGAAGTTTGCAGCCTCAAGAGAAGCTTATCAAGAATGGCCATTTTCCCTTTTTGGGTTTTCCAAATGAGGTTTCAAACATCGCAATCTCACAAACCTGCATTGTCAATCAAATGCTGATCTGTCGTATACGGCGGGCCAGGTTCTGCACCGTCAAACAAATATGGATGATTGCAGCACTTTCTCAATTGCATAACGATGTTCTGAAGTCGAGTCTTCCCCGCGTCTTTTCGTCCCCCTAAACTGCCTGGAGCGAAATTTAATGTTTTGAAACGCAAAAGTTCATCGTACCATTCACTGCATCAATATCCTTCTCCAAAATCTTTTGATACCACTTTCGTTGCATTGTTGACATTCCAACGTACAAATTTGTCCGCTTCTTTGGGAGCAGAGATTTTTCGACATCTGCTTTTATTCTGCGCAGTAAGAACGGGCGTAACACCTGAAACAAGACTTAAGAAATCAAGATGTTCAAAAGATTCATTGTACTTTGTGAAGCTGTTGAACAACTTGGTCTTGATCTCCATTCATGGCCTGGAACCATTGGTCAAAGTCCTCGCTGCTGCTGAAAACATCCGGCAGCAAGAAGTTCAGCAACGCCCAAAGCTCGTGCAAATTGTTTTGAAGCGGCGTCCCGGTAATGAGGAGCCGATTCCGGCAATCAAATTCTCGGACAATTTGGGAAAGACTGGAATTTTCGTTCTTGATTCTATGCGCTTCGTCAATTATCAAACATTCCCACGATATTCTCTTAAAAGCAGATTTTTCCAAGAGACACATTTCGTACGATGTCACACACACTTCGAAATTGCCAGGAATAAGATGATCGTTGACCAGCGGGCCCTGCAAAAATTCGATCTAAATAGAGCAGAAAGAAGGCGGATTTCTTACTCTCGAGTCTTTGTCTCCATGGAACAGAAACGGCGTGAGAGTTGGAACCCATTTTTTGATTTCGCTCATCCAGTTGTGCAATGTTGACTTTGGTACAATGATCAAATGTTTGCCATTGATTCCCTGCATGTGCTTTAAATACCCTAAAAATGATATCGTTTGCAAGGTTTTCCCCAGTCCCTGTTGGTCAATAACGGTCACCGCACAAAATCCTTGATATGAACTCCTTACCATCTCATCAGCAAGAATGCCATTGATGCCGTTGTGATGCAGCGAAATCAGCCAGTTGAGCCCTTGAATCTGGTAGTCTCTCATTTTTCCTCCCACAACATCTGAGATTGTACACATCGTCGGTCAGGGGACAGAAAGGATATGATCGTTTTACATGCAGGCGACTCGTTGAAAACAAACACCGAATCGTCGTCTTCAGCAGCATCTTGCTGCAAAAGCGCTTCGTCTTCTTCTTTTTCGGTCAGCCTGTGTCTCCGCGAGCTGTTTCTTAACATTGGTAAAAGGATCGCAAAGTGAGATTCGAGTTTCCATAAAAGCGCGTTCAGAAGAGTGGAAGCTTACTTGGTTGATTCGGCTGCTTTCTTCTGTTTTTCGCTTTCGCGTGCGTCGTTTAGCAGATTAATGTCGTCGTTCCGCATTT
This sequence comes from Entophlyctis luteolus, assembly GCA_027604725.1. NCBI lineage: Eukaryota > Fungi > Chytridiomycota > Chytridiomycetes > Chytridiales > Chytriomycetaceae > Entophlyctis > Entophlyctis luteolus. The sequence continues at coordinate 23,625 of JADHYT010000148.1, forward strand.
TCTTCAGGTTAATGAAATGCGCTGTGGGCGGATGAGCAAAAACGGGCGAGTTAGACAAACGGCGGCCACGAGGTTTGATAAAGTGTAATGGAGTCAACGGTGCTTCACCAAATAGGTCGGTTTGTCCGAGAAGATACGAATAACGCTTCATCGAATCTGCCGCCTGCGAAAGGGAACGGTCAGACAAATAATATCATACGACAGAGCAGGGGAAGATACTTTGCGTTTGCGCAAGTCATTGGACTGCTCCGCCAAGGCCAAGTTCTGCCGTGAGATTTTAGGTAAGTCCGTTGCCACAGAAACAGAACTTTCGCACCCTTTGCTGCGCGGCATCCTTCTTTGCGCCACGCTTCGACTTGTCTGGTGGAGGAGCATAGTCAGCGTTCGCATCGCCGCTGTCCAGGTCGTCGGGCGGGATGGCTTTTGGTGGCATTTTCGGTTCACTCTATGTATTTCTCACAAAAACACTGAGGCACCGCAAATATGTGTACGTGCAAACACTTTCAGTCTTCATGAAACCGTTGAATTTTGAAGGCGTCGCAAGCGTGTATGCTCCCATGTGCTCAAAATACATTCAATTACCAACATCTAGCTCGGGAAGCATTCCGTCCTTGGTAACTCAGTCAATTGAGTGACAGGTCGGCCCCCAATAGCAACGGTCCGCAAAAACGTTTGCGTCAAAGCATCCGAACCCACGTGGAAGGAAACACCGAAAACAGACAATCCAAGATCTTCGGCAACTTGCAGCTGTCCTGGAACAAGTTCAGGTTTCGCCCCAAATTTTGTGCTGAAGGTGTACGATGAACGAGATGCATCGAATGTTGCACAATTTGACGAAGCTCATCGGCATTGTCAAAGGCACTGGAAACAAAACTTTTTAAGGCGGCGCAACACCAGGAACGCGACTCTAACCAGGCGGCAAAATGCTCTAGAGCAACGACGAGATTGTTAAATAAAAGGAAGTTAGTGCGGAGACCGAGTTGTGGGAGAAAGAAAAAAAAAACGGCGGTCGAAAAGCCTACCCAATACAGCAAAGGGCTGAGGAGAAGGGATCAGTCACCTTGGCGGGCTGAGAAGAGATTTTCTATGCGGCGATCAGGGAGTAACCCAGGCACAAGCACAGGAAGAATCCAGAAGGTCAGCTGCCAACATGCAATAAGTGGACAGAAGAAGGGACAGAATCAGCAACGCGCGCACTTGGCGTGTATGGTGCCAGTGCAGCAGACGGCAGGGCGAGTCTGCAAGTGCTAGATTCGCTTGCAATCACACTATGTCCTGTCTGCGAGTAATCTCATGTTTATTTATTTAGTTTTATTGAGTTTTTCTATTTTCTTTTCTTTCGATGAGTCGAGGCATTGAGACCGGAGCGCACAGCATAGTAACTCAAAAAACGATGCAATCTGGAAGATAATCTCACCTTTTTCGTCTGTGTTCCATTCAATCGCATTCAAGTTTCCAACAGTGGTGTCGAATACCCCTTTGCTTGGGCTCATCCTGCTGTTGCTGCCAATGACAACTTGGACCCTTTATGGACGTCGAGCGATGAAACAGCGATAAGGCGTTGAACACAACGAATCTTTCGGAGTAGTTTGTATATTATACCATCGTACTGCGACACAATAAACTGTAGTTGCACTACGACCGTGAAATCCAACCGGCAGTACCCACATTCAAACTTTTGTCGCGCTTGCCGGTACGGATGATTCAAATGCCGGAACCTCGCGGAAACTTCATCCACACAAAGTCTGGGCGCCAAGGCGCAACGCAATCACACGGCGTCTGCAAACCTTCCACCATGTTTGGTTCCATTCGAATACGTTTGTTGCCACGTCAAGAACGATTATTTCTGAGCAATACCATGATTCCTTTGCTGCGCATAGTTTAGCCTTATAATTTCAAAGTCATATAGTCAGGTCAAGCAGTTTCATTGCTGACTAACGAAAGATTGACAAATACGGGATGATTTCTCAGTGTAATGAAGTGCCTGCCATCTCTGTGTTTAAGAGTCATTTAGCCTGCTTTTTCAGCGGACACCAAAGTTAAACACGCCGAGTCAAAGACTGCTCCTAATAAACTCCATTCATGCCAACAATAACGATTCATGAAGTAATTTACTTCAAACGCCAAAAACCGAAAAAGTTAAAAAAAGAACAATAAACTCGTCGCTGCCAACAAACTAGAAGCTAACACCGCAACAAATGACGAATCAGTCTACTAGTGCACTGATGGACATAACCCGCGATGATGCAGAAACTCTTGCCTTTCCCGGTCGATGAAATATGTTGGTTGGATTATACACAGAAGAACTTGCAGTTGGGTAGGCGAATTCAGGTTCAGAATTCAGGTTCTCACACTTTCGATATTCATTCGCAAAGCGCATGGAAAGTGGCATGATCGTGAATTGGTGATGCAGATGATCAGAGCATGGTTTTAGCTGTGTACGATAATTGTTTGCCACAGCAAAGTGGGACGTCGGGGGTTTGCTGCCCTCACTACAAATATACGTACAGGATGTAGTTTTAGCGTTTGCAAACCTGCCGGAAGCCGCCATAGACTGTGGCGACGTGGAACCATGAGAGCGGTCGGGTGTTCCCAGTCCGAAGTCGGAAAAATCAACATAAAGTGTTCTTTCCGGCGACTGGTACGCGGCTGAATATTGTTCCTGAAGCGTCTTCTCCTTCAATTGGCGGTAAGCCTTGCTGCGAGTACTGAGCGAGATGTTGCGTTACATGAAGCTTAGTCAGCGCGCAACGATCTCTAATTTTCACCTGTTCATGGAATACACACAAGGTATGCCCTTTTTAGCACACCTATCGCACGTAGTACTGCGGTTGCACTTCTTGTTGCTTAGTCGACATGCTGAGAATCAGGATGGACGCGACTATCGTGAGTCACGAATGGCATGAAACAAACAGACAAACCTTCGCAGCTCTTCAGGCGTCTGTTTGTTGAGAGACACACACCGGGAAACGGGTGCAGGGAGACTGCCGGTCCGGGTGTCGGATCGCGGGGTGCGGCAGCGGTGGTGTGGCTGGACCCTGCAAAAGCGTCCCCGTCGACCGTTTCCATTCTAAGAACAGAAAAATCGGTTATCATTGCGATGTCATCACCGGGAAGCCACACGGCCAACGTCGCATGCACGCCCTCCCCGGCATCGCCTTTCCCACTCAGTGTCGGCTCATGTACGCAAACTAACTAGCCGTCGTGTTTAACTCATGTATCTTCGACGCGATAACCCCGCTCAGGATATACAACAGTTAACGGTCAAATTTTCCTAAATTAAAATTTTCTCACTTACTGTCCAAGCAATAAGCAGACTATTACTAATGAACTTCATATCAATGCTTCTGTTCTAGATCTTGGGGACTCGCAAAAATACGCTCAAACCACTAAGGTACATTTTTCAACTCTGATGATCTTCGCTTGCGTTTTGGATGCATTTGGCTATATTCGCAAGTCAAAATCTTTGATTTTAGAACTCATAAACTTGGAAAACTCATAAACTTGGTTAAGAATTTGAAGAATGACAAAAATAAAAAAATACAAACCGAAACCACCTCCCAACTTATGTCGTCCGAGAAGAACGTACTGACTGGTGGACGTCTCCTTTCAACCATCGTGTACAAATACGCTGCGTTAACATATCAGCAGCTTTGGTGATTTGCGCGATATCCCACTCACATTTTGCATGAAGCACAACATGGAATTATGCTTTCTTACCGAGCTCGAAATGCAGTCTACATCGCTGGTGATATGCTGTGAATGGCTGACACAATTGAATTAGGTTATTCACACCTAACAGCCTTGAGCCTGTAGTTCGTTGCATAGTCCGGTGGTGTTCGATCTTGCAGGACACCGTGACGTCGCATCAGGAAAAAGAATTCAAAACTTTATTGTCGGAATGATTCGAGTACTCCCGAAAGATATTTACGAGATTCGTTCCTTTTCGATCCGGTTGAATATTTTCTGCATGCACTTGCCGTTTCAGTACCCTGTTGCGAAAATCAACGGGTGGCTTATGTTCGATTCAAGGAGAATGCCACCGAATGGACGTATATGAACAAGTTGCACAAATTTCGACAGCAGAAGAAAGCTCAAAATTGATACATTTAATGATATGAGGAATGAACTCAACAGCAGGAGGAAGCTTTTGAAGAGGAGTGTTGGAGTTCACATGATTCCACGCATCGTTACCTATCTTACAAACCATTGACTTGGCAAGCAGACATTCCGGCAGCTCTCATGGCACAAGAAGAAGTCTATTTTCTAAATTATAGATTCTCCTAGTTCGAGCAGAGTTTTGCTGTCGCCGCAGGCGGAGCATTTTTTTTTCTGATGTTTGTTATTCACGAATTTACACAAGCATTAAATAACGAAATCCATCAATCTATCAGAAATTCCACGCTCATTTTACGCGATCTTAAGACTGTAGTCTGCGTGGCCCATGTATATGGAGGTTGGTGGCCGCGGCGCTGGGTCTGATCGTTGGGCTGCTTGAAGTTGGCTCCAGCATGAAAAAGCGGAAAAATCGACGCGCCCGATGGAATTCCTTCTTGTGAATTAAACTGTTTTGGCGCATTCCGTTGCTCAATAAAGGTTGGAGCGTCTGTTAATTGGTGGATGGATGATGTTGACTGGGTTGGAGGCATACAGAATCGGGGTTCCGCTGCAGAAGATACTTCTTCCAAGGCTGCATTCTCATCTGTGAATTCATCATCCGCTGTGCTGTGGATAATTAATTAAGAACACAGAGTTCCTGTTTTCTCGAATTTCCTTACCTTTGCCAAGTGTAGAAGTACACGCATTCTTTGCCCATGCGGGCACATCGCGAGCATAATTCGCCCTTGTCGCACTTTTTTTTCGTCATTCGGCACTCTTCACATGATTTGTAGCGTCGACCACCAGGCTTCAACCGGGAACCCGTCAAAGGATTTGAAGCAAAAGCGGTTGGCGCGTAAACCTTGGTCATATCGATTCCAGCGGTATTTGGGGTACGGTCTGCCGAATAGATAATGGGGCTTGGGGAGGGAGCGGTAAGATCCTGTCCGTCCAACCTGCCCGCATCACGAATCGACGGGCATCTCCGCGGCATCATGATCGGCACTAATGTACGTATACGGTACTAAGGAGCTTCGTAAAATGGACGGGCTGTGAGTGCCCCGCAGGACCAGTTGCTTTTGCCGTCACTTTTGTTGGGAACTCAAAATTTTCCCTCCTTAACAAAATTTTGGGTCCAGGGCGCTGCCGGCTGGAGGCGCAGGCGCAATGGCTGGCAGCGTGAGGACGACAACCGTTTGGTGCCTCACGCGTGCCATGCGCTGTTCTGCCGCGACCGCCGTCCTCGGAAAGCGTTTGGATTAATCCCGAAAATTTTGGAAGACACCGGCGGCGCAAACTGCTGGTGTCATAGCGAATGCCACCGCAGGGCCCGTTCGGGGGAATCCCTGCCGCAAAGTTTAACTGCTGGTCCTGTATAATGGAGGCTGAACTGGCAGGTGTCTTCGAATTTGGCGCCATCTTTTCAACCTAATTAAGCACCGACTTGGCTACTTCTACGTTTAGTGACTGAAATCCAAGCAGGACATTGTCCTGTTGGTCACGACAAAACAATGGCGGCATAGCAGTACTTTGCTCAGCGAACGGGTACATCGGACTTCAACTCGAAATCTTTGGCACCAACTTGCTGGCGTCATCATTTGTTTTTCGCGCATATATTCGAACTTCAAAAGATCCTTTTGCACTGTTTATCGAATCACATGGAGGGGATCTTCTTCTATATCCGAGATTTTGTTTCATTTAATTACTATTTGCGATCAATCATAAGTATTCTTACGGATTTTGTACCCTTAAGGTTTGGTTTTAAATTTATTTTACGCATCATGTTGAATCAAGTTTTTTTTTTTGTTTTTTTATTATTATTTATTTTCTTCACAGAATGGTCTCATTATCGGCATTCGTTTCAATGAACTTCCTTCGTGGAATCCGATCATTCCCGCGATTTTGTAAACTTTTTGAATTTGAATGAGACGCGAAGGGTTCACAAGAATTCCGTGATATCGTCTTTTTTCAATGGTGATGAAACTGATGACCTGGAGATTATATTGCGCTCAATTTTTCGTTGATACCCCGCTGTACATGTTGTCTAAGTGTTCAACTTCTACAGATGAGATGGATGTGAGAAAGAGAAATGAAGCGCCTTCGATGTAAGAGTTGATCCGTCAACTTTCGCCAACCTTTTACTCAGCAATCATCACCGCATCAATATCCGAAAATTGCAATGTTCATTCTGTCGATGAGGGTTGTGAAGATCGGTGTTCTTTATTGGAGAGTCTGGTTCACATTAACAATGAAAGAACCGAGAGTCAAATTTAGCAGAGAAAGTCCGATAAAAAAAGGTTTTATAAGCTCTCTGATGTACACTACTGACAGGTACTCTTGATCTAATTGATCGAACTAGCATTCGATTTTAAATTTTGATACAATCATCGTTCACCCCTGCTGACGAATAACTCGGATTTAAATCAAAAAGGCGATTCTTCTCTAAGTTTTTGGCAGTTTACTCAATTTCAGACGCAATGGGGCTTCATCGAATGTGGCACAGAATGTCTGGCAACTTGAATTGAGGTTGATTTTGGCTGCTTGCATGTTCGCAGATCGTAGCTTCGATCTTTGTGGCAGTTGCGTAGTGAAAATCCCGTTCTATGCCACTGAATCTTAATCCCAACATTTGGGCGAGTAATTCATGTGTCTGTAATTGTTTTATATTTATTTTCCATGAATGATCACACGTCCATTGTCCGAAGTTTTTCCAGCGACGAATAGTTAACACCAAATGTATGGCCATCGCCCTCGCTGCGTTCACTGCATTAGTCCGCACCACCTCGGAGGGCAAATAATCTGACGCACCTGGTGTCCATCGGAAGGAACCAGAGGCGCCAATCGCGCCCCATCACTGCCTTCCAGTTTTCCCGCGCCCCCACGTCGAATATGTTGACTCCATATTGACTGAATATTGTGTTATTTTCTCCTTTGACTCGATATCGTCGCGCTCGTTCCATCGCTTCGATTGTTGTTTTGTTGGTCATAATGTACATGAGATGCAGGGCGCCAAACGCAAACAAAACTATGCCGAAAGCACCCGAAATAAAAACAAGCAAAACCCAATGGATGTTTAACGGCAAAACGTCACCCTGAAAAGATTCTTTGAATCATAGCACAAGACAGCGATCACGACTTACCCCATTCCCGCTAAATGCTTTGATCAAATGCCTGAGCAAGTAAATACATATCCCACAACAATAGACAACCGTATAGAACAGAAACAGAACTAATGGCGAAAGTTAGTTCTCAAACAGACACAAGAACGCACAAAAGAACTTATGATTCTTCCATCCAATGCACGCATTAACAAAGATGCAATGATGGTCCATTCGTAGAACACAAACGCCGCACGACGAGCAGTGGTGGCACCGATCGGGTTTCCATAGCTGGCATCTCTTGCAAAAGCGAGGCTTTCCGTCCATTTTGGTTTCGAGGGCGACGAATGACGGATCTGACGCTGCAAAGTTTTCGCTGTTCATGGCGGTTTCAGATTCCAGGAGCGAATCGTTTGCTGAGGAACGACTATCATCCCTAACAGCGGACACAGCTTTCGGCAAGAGAATCCCGTTCTTCCTTGGGTATCCCGGAAGTGTTGCTATTAGGCGATAGTAGGATGCAGACCAAAGTACGAGGACTGCATGGACCATCACAAAAGCGATGATTTGCTCAATCCGGGCTTCAGGAGGCAGAAATGGTAACGCTGTGAATACGATTGCGTAGTAGGACCAGGCGATGATTCCGACGGTTGCAGCGACGGGTAGCCACGAAAGCACCTTGCAAAATCCCTCCATGTTTTCCTTTCAATTTATTCTCTTCTTTCTGCCATGTTCAACGTCCGCTATGAGCAAGCACCCGGCGTTTCTGCCAAAATTCAAGAAGCAATAGGAAGCGAAAAAGGGGGCTGGTGAGATCGTCTCGATCACAAGAAACGAAGTTGGCCAAAAACATTCAAATCACCTTCTGCGGAGTTTTATCTGTAATCTCGGAAGAAGCCGAAATCGCAACAGTCACACTCGTTCCAATGCTTTGTGATGATGCCGCTGAAGATGTGTCGTGTGCCCACAGCATCAAACCGGTTGCATCTAACGCGTCAACAACCCCCTGAAACGCAGCTCTGACTGCACTGTCATTAGAAACACGGAAATCTGAATAGAACTCTTCTTGCTTCACGATTTCAAAGATATATGCCCCCCATAGTAGCGGGTATTTTGCCAAAAGATTTACGTTCAAAATGCCTGACCAGAAATCCGCTTGGAAAGTCGCTTGATCGACTGTGCTTGTAACACTAGTGAAGGATTGTCCTGTCACGGGGCTTACGCCAGGACCAGTCTCCCAAGCACCTGATGCCTCTGAGATCTGAGAAGAAAAAATTGTTAATTCCAGATACTTAATAATTTTTGTACTAACCACAAAAGGCTTATTATAGAGCAGTGCATACTCATTATACACTGTTTGAATTGAATCTGATATGTATGAAGCAGGCATGGCGTTGTTGTAGCCCCAGCCTTTAAGGTAGACTGAGGTTCCAACTATGTCAACGTAATCACTTCCAGGCCTGAAAAAAAAACCAAAAAAAACATCAGCCAGTTTCCTGCATTTTCCAACTCACCAATAAGATACGTCTCCAGATTTTAAATCGTAGTTGGGGCTCCAGACAATCTTGGCATTCGGAGCTAAACGCTTCATTATTGGATACATTCTCGTCCACACGGCAATGTATTCTGTCGGCATTTGACCGTAGGGCATCCAGGAACCTGTTGTGAGCTTCAGGAAATAGTAGTGGAAGGCAGAATTCGATCGATACCATTCATTTCTGATGAAAAGCAGGCTTAGCATTGACTTTTTGGCGGGACGAAAAATTTTCACCTGGCAACCAACGGACGAACACATCCCTACCTGCAATAGACGCCAATCGGTTCGCAAGATGTTCAATTGCTTCATCAGTTATGAGGCCTAGTCCTTGAGTTCCATTGGCGAGCATTGGATAGTTGTCTGTGTATAGAAAACAATTAAAATTACAAAAGCAAACAGCACCAACATATGGTCATGAACACAGATGCATCGGTTTGGTCGTTCCATCCATTTGGATTGGACAGAAAACTAGTTTCGTCAGAACTGGGGTCGAGTACAATGTCCGTCCCGTCAGCAGTGACGTTATACGGAATATTTTGAGCGGCCTGAAAGGATGGATATAGACGTCCCATCTTGGCGTTCCACGACGCAGGAGTCTCGTCAATAAACCATACACCCAACGTGAATTTTCCAAGGGTCTGGGCAGCAACTGCGGAAAGGACTGGTATGGCGCTGAGGAGGAACATTTTTGACTGTTCGGCGGAAAAAGCGATAAACCCTTTGTCAGCAGCGTGTTGGGCGAAGACGACCGAACCAACGTCAAGTAGCAATTCGTTGGTGCTGGTTAGACTTTTTATAATTACCACTTTTTCCGCAGACTTGCAAATCGCATTTCCGCAGTTAAGCCAGCTTCGTTCACGGGAACCGAGGGCAAATGGACGTTCAACGGACTTCTCAAACTGTCATTAACCCCATTCGAAAAGGGGCTGACCCAGCTTAACATGTTGATCACGAAAATTATTACAAGGAGGGTGAAACGGCGTTCAATTTTAAAATTGCCAAAATGAGATTGATTGACGGTGCCTCGAGTTGGATTCAGTTGTAGGTTTTCAGATAATTGAGAAGAGAATGAGAGTATAAGATCTTTTGGTGAGTCACAATTGTTTGGGTTCTCTTTGTGAAAGAAGTCGAAAGTAAACAGTCTTACTAAAGCATGTATACAATATTTTTATATTCTTTGGCTTTCTATGACGCTAACGACAACATCGACGTCGGACTCAATTGCCCTCGCCCAATCTTCAACGTTCCCCAGCTCCTTCAAAGAGGCATTCAGTTTATTCACCATCGCCAACCATTTGCGAGCGTTTAAGGCGAATAGTTTAGACTCTGCTAGCACACTAGCTTCGAGCGACTCAATTCGCTGTTGGTTGCTAAAGGCAAGAGAGACGGGGGTGTTCACAGTCTCAATCAATACATCGCTCAGATTGTTGATCGAGGCTGTTGCAGCAACGCGGCCTCGGTCTGACATCCCATAGCGTCAAGACGTCGGATGTTTCGAATAAAGCACTCAACGCACCACGTGACGCTCGTGCCTGCAGTTGCTCTTGTTGGTGGTGCTTGAGGACTCCATCCATTGTTTTTACAAAAAAAAAATAGGGACAGAAGTGAAGTGGTGTCGAAAATCATTCGAAGTGAACGTGTTCACATACTCAAAACTGACAATTGCCGTACCATCGTGGCATCGGCATCACATCTTTGACATTGCTCATACCAGTTATACCCATCAAATAGCGTTCAATACCAAGACCATATCCTCCGTGTGGAACAGACCCGAACCTCCTCAAGTCAAGGTACCACTCCAGCTGCTCCGAGCTTAATCCTCTCTGAGTAATCTGCGATAATACGGAATCATATCGATGTTCCCTCAAACTTCCTCCGACAACTTCCCCAATACCCGGCACAAGCAAGTCCACGCATGCAACAGTGTCCCCTTGGTGAATGCCACGATCTGTGCTTTTGGGGTCCATGCGACTTTCGAGCATGTAAAAGGGCTTGATACTCGAAGGATAGTCCGTTACAAACACAGGCCCTTTAAAATGATCCTCGGCAAGGTATCTCTCGTGCTCGCTTTGTAATGCACAACCCCATTCATCTACTGGGTGTTCCCAAGTTTTCACGCCAGACAAAGAAGCTCTGCGCAATATTTGCAAAGCATCTGTGTAAGTAACCCGGTGAAAAGGGGGAGCTCCGCGACTGAGCATTTTTACTGTATCCTCTATTTTCCATCGCGACGAACTCTCGGATTCTTTTTTGGTTGCAGCAAGCGCGTTCCTGATAGTTAACAATTCCTCCTCACAAGAATTAACAACGGCAGTCGTTACGTCGCAAATGCTAGCTTCAATGAGATCCATAACGGTATCAAGATTATCTACGAACGAAGCCTCGGCCTCCAACATCCAAAATTCCGCTAGATGGCGAGTAGATAGGCTGTGCTCGGCACGGAAGTTAGGAGACATGGTATACACTCGTGGAAGCCCGGCGCACAGAGCTTCTAAATGTAACTGTGCGGAGACGGTGAGACTTGTTGGCGCAGAAAAGAATTCGTGGTCAAATTGTGATCGTGATTCTCGGGCAGACAGATTCTTTTCAATCGCATCCGGAGTCACAACGCGAAACGCTTCTCCAGCGCCTTCGCAATCGTTCGAAGTGAGCACGGGCGTTGTAACATGAGTGAATTCCTGGGCCTTCATAAAATCGTGAAATCCTTGGAATACCGCGCTCCGTACTTTCCACATTGCAGCAAACGTGCGCGTACGTGTGCGGAGGTGCATATTGTTCCGCAGGTGCTCTAGTGGAAGTTTTGCTTTATGCAAAGGATATTTCTACTTGCATAAGTCAGCTCAGTCCAGAAAAGCATTGTATCTACACCTCTGCATCAGAGGATCCTAAATGTGTAACTGTCGCTACTTTGAGCTCTGTGGACTGGGCTGAACCAATACTTTTCACAAGTTCCCCTTCAAGTCGAACACTTGCTCCCGTGGAGAGTCTAGGGGCAAATAACTGAGCTCCACGCTGATTGTTACGAGTGAATGCCTGACCCTTTTGCTAATTCGGGATCCGAAAAGACAGCCTGGATTCCCTGGGGCGTGGACCCATCGGACACTACAGCGAACGCAAGCTGCTTCTGCAGCCGAACGGTGCGCACCCACCCATTTACGGTAACATGGGACGATATGAGCCCTTCGGAGTATCCGCGAAGGATCTGGGAGACCGTCCGAACGGGGAACAAATACACGTCACCTAGAGACGGCATAAATGCAATGAGGAAAGGAAAAATCTCTTGTGAAGCACTGTACACAAATCAACAGAAAAGTTCCAGTCCACTCCGTCGTAGCCGACAAATGTCCGTCCCACAACAGTCTCAAGAAGAGCGAATCAATTTCCTCGTATTTTATAAATTTGATTGGGTAATTTATCACTTTATTCCGTGTAAATCGAGGTATAGCTGTTGAAATTTTGTTTTGGTAGAGTAGTATTCACAATATCCTCGCAATGATAAAACAAGGAAAGGTAATCTCGGCGTCATCAATTCCACGATGCGCCAAATTTCGCAGACCGTGCTAAACATAGATATGTTGGTGCCTTGGCTGAAGTTTGCTATGCCGGTGGACGAATGCGTGATTGAAGGATTTTCAAAGACGACGCAATTTTGAACTATTGGGATGGGAACCATGCGTCAGTTTTTTGACAAGTAACACCATAAGCGTACGTGGATCAAAGATGAGCAACGCGACTTCGATCCACGTACGCTTATGGTGTTGAATTTCCTCTGCACTCGGCCGAGCCTCAATGAACTCCTATGGCGACAAAATGTGGCTACATCATTCATTTGAATTCTTCAACACTTTTTGAAGTTACTGTATTTGTTGTAATTGAGGCAGTATCAACTTCCAAGGCTGTTTGCATGTATCCGGTCCGCGTCGACCTGACTTCACATAATTTTCGGATTCGGGAAGCAACCTGGCTTTGAACAAGAAGTTCGAAGGATGAAGGAAAAGAATTAGTTATCGGAAGCTAATCTCATCAATTGGTCAATATGTAATCTGACATTTTCCCCCGCCATAAATATACTTCAAGTAACTATCCTCCATAAAACAACATCGAGTCGGATTTTTCAGCATCTATTGTACTTCGGTTGCTGAAGAAGCCTTTCGGCTACCCTTCTACAGGGTCCCAAACATTTAACTGCAGCCGGAGAGCCTCATGATATGGATACTTAGGGCAGCGCATTCCCATTTTCTCGACGTGGAAACGGAACCCTCCTTCCGATTGAGGAAATTGCTCACAGCGGCTCGGGAACCGGCAAGGCGATCCCGTCAACCTTGGTCAAATACCACAAATACGATTCAGCGGCACGTACCCAGATCCTATGCTATAAATAGTCGATGCTGGCAACGGAAAATACTATCAATTCCTCTGGTTGCACACTCATCTGTATCCCTCGCGGAGTTCATCACCTGTATCCCTCGAGGAGTTGATCGCCTTTGTTCACGTCTTCAGCCTCCTCAATATTCTAGGTAAAGCTCAGAGGCAATGTGTCTTGGATGACTGGGTGTTCGAAAAATTTTGTCTGAATAATAGCTTAAAATTTTTTTAATCTCCCACTTCTTGCCAAGGCACACGTAGAAGGCACAATTCCCCATATATCTCTGCGGCTAATCACTATGGAGCGTTCTGTATTTCCGAGGTCTGTCCTCAAGTTTCGAATCGATTATTCTCTCACAAAAATCTTGTGGTGATCGAGGTTCAATGTCTATCACAAAAAAAGTCTTTAAGAATCAAATTGATTCCCTTCCAGGCACTAGACCGTTGACCAGCATGATTTCCCACGACGCATGTCTTTTTCCGACGAAGGCTCCTAAGTGCAGCCCTGCATCATCGGATGTCGATGAGCCAACAGTTTCAGTGCATCCGTTTCCAAACCAATGTATCACCAGCAACGTTCGCCTGAAGAACTGTGAGGCCTGCCGACTATCGAACAAGCGCTGCTCGCGTGATGCCGTTTGCGAGCGATGCACTCAGAAAGGGATTCCTTGCGTGTATTCCATGAACAGGTGTGTGTTTCTTCGGGCCAGTTCATTCTGACACACACTCACAGTACCCGCAACAAGAAGTTCAAAGCGCTAATAAAGAACGGAAAGGGCGGTCTCTCTGGCAGGGGAAGAACCTTCAGCTGCGCAGGCGCCAAGACAAACCCGACGCAGAAGAAGCTGCAGAAGGCGAAGCGACCACACGCGCTAGGAAATGAGAACAGCTCATGCAGCAAGTTTGAGTGTAAAGAACTCAGCGCTTCGCCCGTTGTTCGCTCGAGCTCAGTTCCGACTTTGGCAAGTCTACCACCGTCACCGATTCCGCCGCTTCCTTGTCCATCGGGGGTACCGGTCGATGCATATATTCCAAATCTTCAAGGCACATTCCCAGCGGCTTGGCGAGGGTATGTACCAGCGAGAGCACCATCATCTCTGCGATGCCCACCCCCAGAATTCGTTTCATCGATGAGGAATTATCCGCCAGCACAACCAGCAATTCTTGGTCCGATGCCGAATACTCCCTTCGATCCGCTGTGGACGCCGCCTCCGCCGGAAATATGCTTTGGCGGCCAGCCGTGGAATTCTTCGGTGGCGTTTTCAGCGTACGTGCACCACCCACCAGCGGCTAGTCTCTTGCTGGATCCATTTCACAACCAATTCCACGGAAATCTTCCCGTTCAACACGAAAATGGGAGATTCAAATTTTTCAGTGATATGGGTGGTGGGAATGTTGTGGCAGCGGACTTTGTTGATCAAGGACGGGCGAGGCACGCACTGGATTCTGGGCTGGATGCTCAGCGGGTCACTGCGACATCGGACGTGCCGGGCGGTGTCGGTGATATGACAACTGCTGGTATCGGCGGAGTTGGCATAGCCTCCTGCGACGTGGCCAATGGAAACTTGGAGGACATTCTGGCTGCCAATAACGGCTTTGCTGTTATCCTCGACGGGTTATTTCCTGTGATTTAAGCCGTCCAAAAAACTAGATGAACCGCATTTTAAGAGCCGCGATGACGCAACTTTGGACGAGTAAAAGTGTGGGTGAACAAGTATCCGCACCTAACGCGGACGTCTTACATACACCGCGAATCTTCCGATTGAACGAATGTACCTCGACGCTGGAAGGAAGAACAAACAACGGTTCCAGCAGGTACAATCGTCAGTGGAACACGATGTTTGCCGGGCGCACATCGCAGGGCAATTCTCATCCGGCGCAGTTTTTTGCGATGCTTATCTTGCGCTCGTTGACACGCCGAGCTGAGTGGGAACCTAGCCCTTAAATGAAATTTTTTTTTCGTTTTCAGAAGTGCCTTTTGCGGATGGTACTGAAGGCTGTGAAGAGCTGTAATAATTTCCGGCAATGATTAGAGTATTGGATACAGGTTCACGAGCTGCAGCACACGATACAGCTGAATCATGTACGTGCCAAAAATGAACGTAGAAAATTGTTTTCTTGCAGACTTTTGGTTCAGGTTCGAAATCATTCCAAGTTCAACAACCCGAACCATCGTCCAAGTTCAATTCCAGGAGATTGTGCCACAGTCGATAAAATGGATCGTGGCCCCTTCATGAATGCATAAAAACAACGTTTTAATGTACAGCAGGCCTGACTTTATCCGCTCATACCAACTTGGTGATGGCAGCTCGCCTGAGCAGCCAATGGAATTTGTCCTGTATCCGGCTATGTTCCTGTCTCCCATCCCATCCGACCTCAATTCAATATCCGGCTTCTCCGCTAGTGTCAGCTCGGCTGATGATATCATATTCAGCAACAATGGTCATACCCACGGCTGCGACAACCTCTACGACCATCTCTATCCACGACAACAGCAACATCAACTGCAACAGCAGACATGTCGGCATGATCTCAAAGTTCAAGGCCTCGAATCCAAATTAGAAACTACCGCCAAGGCAATTCAGCCCACGTTAGGAGATACGGCTGGTCTTGTTGACTGCAGGTTGTTTGGATGCGATGACTTGAATGGCTCAGCAACGCCGATGACGGCGATGCGCAACGGCGAGCTGATGGTCGTGGACTTTGACTTTTTGGACTTCGACTTCGACTCGAATGCAGATACGGCAGCGGTATCGTCGTCATCACCGTTGTCACCATCGACCGAAACAATCGTATCGCGTCGAATGTCGCTGCCGGCAGCAATGCATTACGCTGTGATGAGCGAGTCTAAGGAGATTGCTGCGGCAGTTGCGACAGATGGGACGGACGCGTCAACGCCGACTGAAGAGAGTAATCAGCCCCCGCGCGGCAAGCCGAAAACTACACGGCGGCGGCGATGCAACAGCGCGAACGCCTCAACGCCAGCAGTAGCGAACACGCCCGGAGACTCGGACTCTCCATCAGCTTCTCCAACACCCACCAAGGCCAGCGGTCCAACGACTCCTTCAGCAGACTCCCGTGTGCGCGCCCATGAGTGCTCCATTTGCTTCAACCGGTTTTTGCGGCGACAAGATCTGTCCCGCCATGAAGCAACGCACTCGCGCACCCGCATATACGTGTGTCCGCGGAAGTGTGGTTCTAGTTTCGCCCGCAGCGATGCCCTAACTCGACACGTGCTTAGAAGCAAGACATGCACAGACTGAAACTTCTGCATCAAATCAAGTGTGTTTTTGGGTGCTTTGCTTTGTATCCATTCTTTGAGAAAAATGAAGCAAATTAGAGAGACGGGGAATTTGTATTTGATTTGTTTTTGAGATTCTTTTGTTTCGTTGTTTACGGAAATTGCAATCCTTATGATGCCGGCAGCCCCTCGGCGGTCTCTGGCCCCGCCTGTGTTGCCTTCTGTTGCGCCGTCTTGTGACAGACCGCCGCTTGTCATCAATATTCCCATGCAGCGACCGATCGCCCACATTACCCAACAACCAGAACCAGGACAACAACTACAACAACAACCTCAGCAACTATTCCATACCGTCACGCCAACTGTGACTTTTGATACCGACGACGTTTTTGATCAGCTTCTACCAGATATCCATGTTCAGCAACAGCAACAGCAAGATCCCACCCACCTGCAACTACCCAAATCCAATGGGTTGTTCATTTCGACTACACCAGCGGCTTCGTTCCAACAGTACCAGCACCAGCACCAGCACACATACGCACAGTTTCCAAACAGCCCGCTGTTAACGGCGGCTCTTTCGCCGACATTTGACGACGCGATGCTGGACCTTACGTTGTTTCCGAGCGCGGGCTCAACCCTGCCGGGAACGCCAACTCCGGGAGCAGCACTTGCTGCAACAACGGCAGGAGGGATGATGATATCCTCGACAGATCTGATGCAATTCCTAGCATCCCCGATGCAAACGCCCGCGCAGGCGTTCAGGCGCTGGGCAGTTGCGGGAGACGGGAACACGTGCACTGGCGCCGTGTTTGCAGACGATCGATCACTAACGGCAGCGGCCACCCCAATGCCGGCGGCTCACATTCCGTTCGCGGCATTTGCATCGCCTTACCTGCCGACGGTGATCGGTGGAATCGCGGACAGGCGTTACGCATCTCCGATGGCGGCCGCACAGTTGCTGACGCCATCTGTGCCGGTGGTACTCCTGTCTGGCGTGGATTACGGCGAGAATAATTCAGGTTTCGCGGTGGACGCTGCTTGTGACGACATTTTCAACGCGCTGGTTGGCCGTGGCGCTAACATAGATGGTGTTGGTGACAGCGGTGCGCGACTGGCAGCTGGGGGAAACGGGCGCGGGGTACTAACCGACGGCTACAGCGATCTGTTTTTTCCAGCGGCAAACTACGAAATCGGCGATTCAAGTGAAGGCAAATATGGTGGTGGTAGGGACTTCGATGACGGCTTGGAATGGCCAATGGCGGCGGCAGGATCGACACGGTCGGAGAGTGAGACGATGCTTGGGTGCGTTAAGCTGACGCAGGCCGGGGCGACAAAATCTACAGCAACGGATGGCGGATTTCGGTGTCGATCGTGCTTGAGGGTATTTCAACGAAAGCAGGACTTAAAACGGCACGAGGTGACGCACACTCTCGCGCGTGATTTTGCTTGTCCACAGTGCGGAGCAGCCTTTGCCCGCAACGATGCTTTGGCCAGGCATATCCGCAGCGGTCGTTGCCAGAAGTAGCGGTGGAATGGGACAGTGTGCATCAGGCAACGGAAGGTGTGGCTCATCAATTTTCCAAGATTTTGTCATGCGGTGATACTTTTTTCATTTACGAAAATTGGAAATTGGCGCGAAATTAAAAAGGAAAAATTTCGAAAAACCCGGCAAACGGATCAGGCAGACGACGATGCGAACGAGAATGCAGACATGCAGGCGCGTGGAGCTGGGGGGGAGCACGCGCCGGAGAAAGACGCTTGGCCCGGTGCGCGGCGGTGCGTGGGCATCCCCCCAGCACAACAAGCACATGAAAGGCTGGAGCGGCGAATGACAATAAATTGCTGATTCTGGTTGCCCGCGCCAGCAGACGCATTCATTGCTCGCACTGCTCCGCTATCTCGTCTCACTGCCCCGCCCTGCCCCACCCGCAACTCGCCCACCGCCCCCAGATGCGTCTCGCCGACCTCCTTCTCGACGCCCCGCCCGACGGCACAGACAGCAGACACCCGCCCCACGTTCCGCCCGAATTGTCCCAGCATCCCTTGCTGCCCTTGCCCCTGCCCCTCGCTGTTTCTCACCACCAAGTATCGTCCGCTCCGCCCCCGCCTCCACTGGCCTCTCCGGATGCATACTCGGTGCGGCTGAGCGAAGATTCTCGGAGTTCTATAGACTCCCTGCTTCGCGCGGCTTCATGCGTGTCTCCACATGAACAGTTCCAGTATCTGCAGCAGCAGCAGTCAGGCATCTACAACTATCCCATGGACCACGGCATGACATCTTTGCCCCAGTCTGAGGCATCATCCCCACGTCAAAAGCACAGATTGCATTCCGCTTCAGCCCTCACTATCGTCGAAAAAATGCACAGCTACTATGCGACCCCTCATGGCAATCGCCATCAACACCAGCACGAGCGCCAGCAGTCCCCGAGTCGCATAAACTTGTCTGCCCACATCTCCATACCAGCCACAGCGCAAAAATATTTTTCCTCCTCTTCCCGAAATTCATCACCGGTCAAAGGAAGGGCAAACAGCCCAGGCAGGGCGACAGGTGGCTCGGCCGTTGGGAATAAGGCAGCAAGCCCAACAAGAATGACAACAGCAGGCTATGTTGATTGTGATGATATGGACGTGGCGCTCGAACAAGCGGCGGCGGGGCTGGCGCCGCCGACCCAAGAACGCATACCAACTATGCAGCGACCGGCGTCGTTTCCGTTGATAGCATCACCCAAGTCGTCGTCGCCGTCTCCAACATCAGTCGTTTCTTCAGCTGTGCGTCGTGGAAAGTCTGTGCTAAAAGCGCTTGACACGCGGAGGAGGGATTTTCAGTGTAGTTTATGCGACAACCGGTTTCTGAGGAAGCAAGACATGAAGCGGCACGAAGTAACGCACAACCAGATCAAAGAGTTTGTTTGCCCCAAATGCGGATTCGGTTTCGTACGACGAGATGCATTGGTCCGCCACATTAAGGGCGGTAGATGTTGAAATGTTTTTGGATTTCTTTCAGGTTTATTCAGATTTACTCACCGTTTTTGTTATTTTTTATAGTTTGGAATATTTTTCCCTTGGTTGTGGAGGGAATTTTGGGATTTGTTGCAAGCGCGTCATAGTTGTCTTTATTTGTGGGCGGAAGCCAGATCCTCATAAATGTTAACAATATCACAGAGTGGTGTCTCAATCGTGTCTTTTTTTTTTGAGAAAATTTTGGAGATTGCGCGCTTCGATTTCAACAGATTCCGAAGCAGAGCTGGAGCGCAGAGTACAGACAGAGCATTCGCAGAGCGAGTGTGGCCAAAGCAGAGTATCCGCGGAGAGAGCGGAGGTTGGCGGAGTCCAACCAAAACTCGCAATGTGTTTGAGGGGCGGTGCGTGACGAACATTTCGCACAAGCAGCAAACACACCAAACCTGTGCTGGCAGCTGTGGCGCCCCGATCGTCGGATCAGATGTGAGTGTGACCTTGCATCCATATTGTATCCAGTGCATCGCCAGCGTGCATGCGGGGTCGCAGTGTATGCTCCCACGTGTTTCGGCGTATAATCCAATCCCGTCGAAGTTCGACTAATCGAATCCTACAGACACACGGCGTCCTCGCACTGCGCATGAAACCGACTCTATCCCTGCTCATTCTGCCCTCTAACGCCGACGATGCCGTCCCGGCGCGTGTGTGTAATGAGCGTCCTGTCTTACCGCCGCTAGCCGCTCTCGACACACAGGCTATGACGCGCACCAGCATCGACGGCAGCATCGACTGCAATATGTCCAGCGACCGCGCTCGCCCCTCAGACGACGTGCGCTGCTTCATTCGCGCTATCCCACCGCCACCCGTGGGTGATGCCCCAAAGTCTGCGCCATTGCCCCACTTGCCGCATCTGTCTCCGGCAGACGGCCCAGCTTTGAGCACTTCGCCGCCACCGCCACCGCTCGCTGCATTCGCCCATATGTGTCTTTCTCCCTCGGTCCTCTCATTCGGCATCTCACTACTCGTACTCGCAATGCCCCACGCCGGACTACCGCAACAGCGCCGAGTTTGCCGGAAATGCTGAATTCCGTCCCAGCCTTGACGCGAACATCGTGTACCACTCACCCTCACAACAACTGCGACCTCTGCACCCACCGCAGCAGCACAGACTGTTCCGCCAATTTCCGCAATATTCAACCTCAATCAAGCAGCTGCATCAGCTGCAACGGCATTCTGAGGAGATCCCCCGCCCACATAGCAGCAATAGCATTTACCACTCACAGCAATTCCAGCGCCCTCAGACTCAGCTTTCGCAAACGCACCCGTTGCAGCCGCCTCCCCAAATTTTGGCTCCAACTGATCACCGACTGTCACTTCACAAAACATTCAAGATGCTCTACACTGCGGCATCCGCAAATCTGCGAGGAGGTGGCAGTGGCGGTATCCGCAGAGACGGTGCTAGCAGCGGAGCGATGGGCGGCGGGCTGGGCCTGTTCGCGGCCGCTCTGCAGTTACAGCAAGACCAGCAACAAACCGCCCGCGCGCGCGAGTTCCAGTGTAGCATGTGTCCGAACCGGTTCCTGCGCAAACAAGACATGAAGCGTCACGAGGTCACCCACAACCAGATCAAGGACTTCGTGTGCCACAACTGCGGCTTTGGCTTTGTCCGCCGCGACGCTCTCGTCAGACACGTCAAGAGCAGACGCTGCATGCTGCAGTCCGAAAAGCTTGCCGCGGCGGCGACTGCTGCGGCAGCTTCTGCTACCACCGTCACCACTTCCACAACCTCTTCTGCCATCTCGCCCTGTGTCGAAATGGCCATAACTCCGCCGCCGGCGTTGGAACTGACCTGATCTGCAACTTCTATAGAAAAGGAAAATCAAAAACGATACCGGGACAAAGAAGAAACAATTTAAACGTAAAAAGAGATGGGCGCTATTATTCACTACCCGGTTCGAATGAGATGTATTAAGTTTTTCGTATGGTTTTTGTCCTTTTTTTTTTTTTTTTTTTTTTTTTTTTTTGTTGGGTTTTCCTGCCTTATATTTTTTGTTCTGGTAACCAAAAAAATAAAAAGGAGCATTCCGACGCTTGGCTAATAACGCAATGCCTAAGCCAAAAAGTTTATTAGCAGGAAAATATGGCGAATTGATCAGACTTGGTCGCTGCATAACCAAGGCGCGTGCAGATCACGCGATGAGCCTGACTGCTGCAAGCTTAATCGCCGTCAGAAGCTTGCGGAAACTGGGACCGTAGCGTCTACGGTGGGCAAGCTGCAGACTGGCGACGTCATCAAACGCGTCCATGACAGCGTCGAAAAACAGCGCCACCTCCGTCTTGCCCCACACAGCAGCCGCCGCTCCTCCGGCACCACCAAGGCCGCCGCCCGCGCTGGAGATCGACCCGCCCGTCACAGACACCGCCGCAGCAGCAGCAGCAGCGAACCCTGCACTGCCGCCACCTCCCACGACAGCGCCCACGGCGGCACCACCACTGCCACTGCCGGCGCCGCATGGCTCCACAATCTTCTCGACGAGTGCGGCAAACAGATCTCGGAGGTCCTTGCCGAAGCTGAGAGAGGCGCCGATCGCGAACGCGTTGCGCAGTAACGTTTTGAACACCGCCGGCGCCGCCGTAAGACGGTCCATCACAGCCATCGCCACCGCACCTGATGGTGCCGTTGGTGCTGCAGTGGTCCCTGGGCCTGTTTGTGGCGCCGATGACGGCGCTTGCTGTGGTAATGGTGGTGTTTGCAGAGGCAGTGGCGGGTGCGCAGCAGAAGCACCGCTGGGCGATGAAGACGACACATTGCTGCTACTCGTGTTGGTTGCTGCGGTGGTAGTAGCCGTACCTGTGGCTACAACAGCCAGGCGCTCAAGTGTACGTTGCCGGAAATCGTCAACGACACGCGCGTGGTTCACAATGAGTGTCTTAAGATCCCGGGCGTCTTGCGCCAGAGCGACATCGAGATCATCGACTGCATTCTCCGAGGTGACGGTCAAGTACTGCATGACCACTGAGCCAACTGGAGATGTTGAATGAACGACGTGTGAAATCTTACGACAGCGCAACGATGTTCGAAAAGACTCACGGTAATCAAAATCGCTGAATGATAGATGCGCTATCTTCTTCTTCGTTGTATCGAACCGGTAAAAATTGATGAATATGACGCGCGAGTATTGGCTGTGAGAGAAAAGAGTCAGTGCAAGAGCGAAAAATAGCAGTAATTCTCACCCAGCCAGATCATCTTGCAACAAAAAGTCAGCCTGTATGAGTTTTTGAATATTCCCGTTCTGGTCCTCTATCTTTTTTGAGATTCGCTTGAGGTTGTCCAACATGCGTCGGCAGCCGGCAAGGGGAACGTGTGTGCGCGCATGAGCGTCCTCGACTTCTCTACGCATCGCTCGAGAAGAGAGTTTCTTGCCGAGGAGCTCCCTGGCACAACCGCACGATGCAAAACCAAAAATGAAAAAAATTATCACCAGCTTCTCTTAACAACGCGTGCGCGTAACGCGAATTCGCACTCACCGGAGCACGCGCGGATCGAAGCGATAGTACGAGTCGATCAGAAACCGTTTCGTGTCGATATCGAGCGCAAAGATCAGCTGGTTGAACAGCAGCTTCGGACGATGCAGGTAATGCTCGAGTAGCTCGAAATTGCGAAACTGTGTTCCGCGCATGGGGGTAGGCAGGCGGAGAACAAAACACCATTAGTCGGCGCGCGTTTTCAAATTCGCACAAGCGCGCTCGCGTGGCACCTGCGACAGAATATAGTTTTTGACGGTGGACGGGTTCGCGCGGAGAGCGGATGCGGCGGCCGCAGCGGCGGCGGTATCGACCGAGTGACGCGCGCGTTCGAGCACCTTCCCGAACGCCTGGTCGACTGCGAACACAGTTCAGCAGAATGTATCTTCCCCCGGGGGGCCACCGCACCAGTGAATCCGGCGAGCCACAACTGCCAGGCGCCGCTGGGTAAAACTGTCAGCACACGAGGACGAGCCGTTCTAAGCCGGCGTGCAAGCGAACAACACACCGGTCGATGTGCACTTCGTTAGCGAAGAACACAGACATTGACGTGGGGCCCACCACAGCCGCAGCTGCGGCCGGGGCCTGGCCGGGCGCCAGTGGCGCTAGGGGCAGCGGCATCGGTTCGCTGTCGTGTTTTATTGTCAGAGGAAAATGCTGTCGAGCAGGCTGCTCTGCAAGTTACTTGCGGCCGCAGAGCCGAGAATGGGCGCCTCGCGCTCAGGATATCTGAGCGCCCCCACGTATGTCGACGATTCTCGCTCCTGCGGCACACTGTGCTGCTCCCTCTCCGACTCGCTCATGGGGAGCATCTTCAATGAGAATGAAGATGCATCGCCCCAATAGTCAAATAAGTCGGGAAATGCATACTCAAGATTGTCGCTGCATTGTACCCCATTGTCTTGCTGTGATCCGTTGGCTTGTGTTTGATTGACTTGAAAGATTGTGTTCCCAGGATTGAATGAGGAGCATTGTGTCAAGCCTATATCGCCGGCTTGTAGTCCATCTGCTTCCGTGTGTAGACAGGATGGTTGAATACTTTGATTGACCCTTGCGGCAGAAGCATCACAGCTGTCCCCTTCCACAGACCAGCACATCGTGATTTGGAGGGTTTCATTCCTTTCAGTCTGAACTGGAGGCATTTTACAAAGCAATGAAGGCAATTGAGGTCCACTGTCTGAGAAGGATCTGACAGTGAAAGCAGGCGAAGGGGCTGAAAAGCCCAAGGAATGGAGCAACATTTCACTTCCGTGTGTTCGTTGGGAGTTATTAGCAGTTGACGCTGAGATAACAGCGTCAACCGCAGAAGTTCCCTTCTTTCTTCTTCTGCCCCTGTTTCCCGGAGTAGGAGGCGCTATCTCCTTAAGCGCCTTGAAGGCTTTGTTCCGAGTGCTGCAAAGCAACAGGAGGGGAGGATGAATTTAACACGGCTGCAGCTGCCTGCCCAGGACGCACCTGTTGTTGGAGTACACACATGGCAGATCCAGGTGTGCACAACGCTTGCAGGGCAGCTCAGTGTTGCACTTGCGGTTACTCATCCTGCAGCCCTCGCAAGCGCGCAGGCGCTTGTTGAAGGTGACACACTGTTGCGGATACGGATGCGTATTTGGGACCATTCTTTCGGCCGAAGGTGAAACTGATAGGCGTTCGGACGAAGCCGGGCACTATTTATAGAACACCAATTTTCCGCCCTCGCGGCGGCGCAGTGACTACGCCACGATTGAAAAGTTCAAACTCCGCCGACTTTGGGAGCTGTCCGAACCAGCCGGCGCATACCCGCTCTTGTCGCCTTCTGCAGATGGTCCGTCTTATTCTCCACACCACCATGCGCCATGTGATAATCTGCCTTCTCGAAACCGAATGCCTCGCCCCAACCCACACTCTTTCCAGCGACAACGTCCCCAAGAGTGTATGAATCAACTCCCGCCAAGAACTTAAGAATTTCATCGCAATAATCGTCAAGCGGTAAATCGTGCTTGTAAGTTCCGAAAGGGTCCTCGATCCCGTTCGAAATGTGTTGCACTCCAAGCATCACAAACGATACCACGAGAACCAGCGGAACAGTGAGCCACGCGGAAGAGGCGTTGGTTGCGGCAAGTGACGGAATAAATTGGAATGGAAGTGCCATCAAATAAAGAATAAGCGATTGTTCCAAGCTTATAGCGTATGCTGCAGGAATTGGTGTGGCCTTGATCCGCACGAGCTGCGTGAATGTGTCTGTGAGAGCCACAAGTCCCGAATATACCGGAACGGGCACTGGTGAAGGTTTCGTACTGCATAAATATGCCTGCAAATGGTTTAAAACATCAAGGGGTATTTCCTTGCTGATTCGTAGTGTTCCATCGCTATGCTGGGCATAGATGCGCATGTGATCGATATGAGGAACGAGATCCGAGTATGCTGCTTCGATTTCATTGCGCAGATGGTGTTTGACGGCCACTGGGAAGCCGGCCAGAAGGTTCAGAGCTTGCCGAAGATTTTCTCGACTTTCACGGTCCGGCGCTATCAGAAGTTAGCACCAGAAAGTCAGAAACAGATGAGACTTACTTAGTAGCATTGCTTTCATCAGTCGCGCAAGGTTAAACGTTTGAGAATGTAGCGTCGCCCACAATTTTCGTCCCTCCCAATATCGATCACTGAAGAGGAGTTTCAACTGGTCAGTCTCGGCGTTTGCACAAGCACAAACTCAACTAAGCGGAGTTCAGGCGGAATGCCAGGAGCAACGACAAAACACTACCTACAACAGTCGCCAATATAATGGAATTTGGTAACCAAAGTCCAGTGGGCTGTACAAGGGCACAGACAAGAACCGACCACAAAGTGACCACAATAACAGATGGAGTAACCTCGGGCACGATGGACAAACGCAGACGGAACAGATCACGCCAGTGCTCAGAGGCGTGGTTCTGCGCAACGTGATGGACAAATGACGGCGTTGCAGAGGGAGTCGCCGTACGCACGACCACGCGGGGCGGGGCGGAGGAAGCGCGTATGGATCCAGTTCGCTCGAATCTGGCGGATGGAGCCGGAGCGGTCGGCGTCGGCGGCGGCGGTGTTGGGGCAATCGTCAGCGATGCCATCCAATTGAATTCGAAACTGCCGCCCGGCCGCAGTTCTTCAGGTGGCATCAGTCTTTATGTTCCGCACGATACAGAAGGATGAACTGAGCATACACATCAACATGATATGTCCGCGCGTTGATGTCTGTATGGGTTGTTGGAACGGTGTATGCACGTCTCGTCAGGCTTCATGCGCCAGTCGGACACTTACGGTGCACAAGAGTTTCCAACCCAAAAGGGAACAAACGTGGAGTTCACGTGCTCTGTCCATCTTAGCGTCCGTCGATGGGTTGATTCCGTTCATTCAAAAATGACTCAAAAACGCTCCCATATATCAATTCCCAAGAATACGGATTTACAACGACATACATCGAATATTCAACTTGAGGATTCATGCCAGCGCCATGTCCATACTCGCCCGCCCCCCATCCACTTCTCCAAAACCCGCTTGTGCCGGCTCGATGTCCGTGTTTCCATTTACCTTTCTCTGGCTCGCATTGCCGAGCATCTGTGCAAAAAACCCTGCTATTTTGCGGTGCATGACCGTTTCCTTCATGAAACACTTGTCGTCGATACCTTCAGACAATTCATGCAAACTGTCGTACACTGCTTGCACTCGTGCTTTCGTCGCTGGGTCGGGCTTGTCGTGCTTAAACGACAATTTTCATCATTGTTGCGAGATAAAAACAACAGTTCAAACTTACCACGTACAAGACATCGATCTGAAGTGCGAGTGAGAAACTGAATTCTGGAAAATACAAAAATTCTCACGTAGCAGTTGGGATGTTTCGTGAAACGGCCCATAACATTTTTATCGAACGCAGGAGACGAGTCGGCACGGAAGTAAAGAAGAATAACGCGAAGGTTGAAATCGTCTTCATCTTCGCCATCAATCGCCATGGCGTTGGGCGATGGAACAGGCAGGTAACGAAACAGCGAGTCAAACAAGGACGTCGCATTCCACTGAGATGAGTCGAGGCTCTGCTCGATGCGATCAACGGCGGCGATCGCGGTAGCCGTGTCAGAGGTGAAGTCGCACAGCCACTGGGTGTCGCTGACAAAAGACGCAACCGCAAACTGCAATTGAGCACAGGTCATTTGCTGGGAGAGTGTTGGGGCATAGAATTGCCTTGTGGCATCGCCCGAGCATTGCCTTTGTGAATATGAAGCGCTTTGCGAGGAGCTTTGCGACGGAGAGGCGGGTCCTGCAGAATCATCAGTGGCCGCTGGGCAGTGAGGGACGAAACTCATCCTTCGCGGCGCCGGCACCAGTGGGACTCGCGGGAGTGTTGGTGGAACTGGACGTGCGCACGAACATGGCCCCGTCAATAGAGCTGTCCAGACATAGCACGATGCGCTCTGCGCGCCGACGACCTTCTGTCATTGGTGCACTTGACTTTTGGCTGAAACCCAACCTTCCTGCCTTCAATGGTACAGTGCCCACTCCGCCGCGGCCTCCTTCCCACTCACCCGCCCGCGTTCGAACAGGTCGTCCTCGCCGCTTCCGTATGCACCAAGACCGGGAAGCGTACGTGGCCGCTCCCTCCCGTTTTGTTTTTGTTTATTCATTAACTTTTCCCGCCTCTGATGTGTCCTTCCTGCCCGACCGTGTGTAGCTCTCGTCGCAAGGCATTTTGTAGATATGCCTCGTACTCGAATCGAGGGGCTCCTTGCCTCTTTTCCGAAGCTGATTGGTTCCAGCGACCAGCACACCTTTGTTGAGACAGATGCTGTCAGATACGTATATCAGGTAAAATACCTCGGACTCGGAATACAGAGCATAGCGCTGTATTTGGGTGTCCGGATTTTTCCGTTGCAGAATGAAGCCTCCAACGATCGTTTTCCCATTCAGCCTCTCGAAAACCTGTTCCTGGTGCTGATAACAACGAAACAATCAAATATTCTGCAAGACATTGACTCATTGCACTTGTTTGCGCGTATTGTGAGCGAAACTTGCCGTAGCCACGTGACGGAGAGAGAAGTGTCGCGCAACGCTTTTGAGCTCATCAACGTGTTTGACGAAGTCGTATCTATTGGTGGATACCGCGAGTGTGTGAACTTGTCGCATGTGCGCACCATTGTGGAAATGGAGAGTCACGAAGAAAGAGTGCAGGAGGAGATAGAAAGGGTAACAAGTTCATTTTTTTGTTCCTTCCCGTTGCCCTAAGCTTCTGCAACCAGAACAAAGAGCGTGAAGCGAAGGAAGAGCTTGCGCGCAAAGCCAAATTGATGGAGGCTCAACGCCGCGAAATGGGTAAAAAGGGATTTGGAGGTGGTTCTGGCTTCGGGGGCTCAGGGGGGAACTTTGGAGGAAGCTATGGTGGCTTTAAATCTGGGGTTGGAATGGGTGGAAGCAGTGGTGGGTTTGATTCTGGAGCTAACGCGGCACCGAAAGCGTACGACGCGGCACCGTACAATCCGTGAGTCAATGTTTCGTCCATTTTCTTTCCTTAATTGTTGAAATTAGGCCACAACCTCGTCCGTTTGGAAAAGGAATGCAACTCGGAAAGAAACAGGACACCGCGCAGGCAATGTTGGAAACAATTAAAAAAGATGAGGGGCTTGTGGAAAAGTCGGTGAATGCTCCAAAACAAAGACCTGGCGCTGCTGTTTCGAATGTTCACAAAGAAGGGTGGGTTGACTGGTAACCTTGTTTCTGCTGTGCTCTTACGCTCCCGCGCAGAGTCCATATTGTAATTGACGAGAAGATTTCTGCTCGCGTGAGTAGGGATGGTGGATTGGAGACCATGGAAGTCAAAGGCAAGATGGAGCTTCAAATATCGGATCCTGCCAAAGCCCATGTTCGGGTCATGCTTGCAGATGCATTCAGTGAAAGCGTGCAGTTCACAACACACCCCAATGTCGACAAAAACTTGTTTACGACTGGTGTCATTGGTCTCAGAGATGCGACGAAAGCGTTTCCTGTCGGCCAAACTCTGCCGCTTTTGAAATGGCGCATGACAACAAGCGACGATAGCCTGATGCCTCTGTCAAGTAAGGACGAATGTCTTGTTTTTGTCTTGAAACAATTTTTTACAGTCAACTGCTGGCCATCCCCTTCTGGAAGTGGTTCATGCGACGTCACGATTGAATATGATATGCAGCTGGATCGCCTAGAACTGCGGGACGTGACAATTTCGGTTCCTTACCCGTAAGTTTCTGGTTATTCGGATTTCCAGCACTTATCACGACAACTTCAGCGGATCGACCGATCCTATCATCCAAAGCGCTGATGGCCAGTCATATAAGATTCAGCGCCAATCGCGTACGATTGACTGGCAGTTGCCACTGATCGATTCGTCCAACCGCAATGGCGTACTCGAGTTCACTGTTTCAGACGAAAACGTCAACGCATTCTTCCCTATCAAAGTTTCTTTTGCGTGCGCTACTGCGTACTGCAATGTTCGTGTGGGTCGCGTTTCGGGGGTGTCTGATGGCAGTGAAGTTGCATTCAGTGTGGAGTCGGCTGTCGGGACTGAGGAGTATGTTATTGTCTGACTTTAAGGTGGATGCAATCCTTCAAGACACCATCGTTTCTTTCCAATTGATTGCGCTGGTAATAAAGTCGCAACTGGTTTTCGTTGTGGAAACTGAATAATGCAATTTTTCGGCGTATCTGGACATTCCACAATTCAAATGAACCATTTGGAATGGTATCTAGACTGGCAAGAAGTCTTTATAGAACTTTGTCGCACACCGTTGCACAATATCCTCATTGAATGTCGGCGACAAACCCAGATTCTCCCTCCTGTAAAACAAGGTCCAAGCCACGTGAATCCTCTGCACCTGCAGCATATAACACACCATAGCGCGGGCATGAAGACGGAATGTAAATGTCGCCATTTTTGGCCACACCCGCAGCAGTTCCCTGATTTCACAAGTCGCCGAAATTTACGTAACGTCATGAGTACAAAATAATTGATCGATTAAGTATTCTTACAAGGAGACCCAAACGAATTTCCGAGATGTAGGGACCTTTGCATATAAGGCCAACCGACAATTCCCCAAACGCCGATTTCAGCGCGGACCGAATATCCTCCGATTTGTACGATTTGGTAGCCGACGGAAATATATCCGCGGATTCTAAGGCAGCATAAATGTCATCTTCCAAAAAGGTTTTAACACAATGGAATTTTTATAAACAAGCAAGCAACAAACTCACATTTGGAGTTCAAGAACAGAGTGTCAGTAAAGAACTTCTGCAAATCAGCACCGTTCTCGTTTCCAACGCATTTCTTGTCGCTGGGAGAATAGCATGTACCATGTTTTCCCTGAATGTAACATTGAGGGAGCAAAATCGAACGAAAGTCAAACCCATTCGTGACTCCAGAAATCATTGTAGTCCGAGTCCTTTCCGCCTTTGAAAGAAACCCACATAGTGGTCATATTCCGGTAAATGTCCAGATCTCTGATGCGGCCCGCAGTGTCCGAGTACATCCGCGATTTATCGCAATCGTAAATTTGATATCCATCACAAGTGTCGGGCCACAGGCCTGGGGGACGTAACACGGGGACAGTTTGAGTTTTGTGTATCAGTGTAGGCCAACGGCAATACGGACGGACCATGGATCGTCCAGCTATTTTTCGGAATGCGACGGAGAACGTCGGAGGTGCACTGGCCGCGCACAGCTCGGCAGTATCCAGGCAACCATTGCAACGCAAGTACCATGATGCCGTTCGTCGGCACGCAGCAGCTGTCCGCCGCGCGTGCGGCGCAGGCAACGGAAGTAGGGTTACATACAGGCGCAAAGTCAGTCGCGAGAGCGGGTGCGGGATGCGGATAAGAGTGCTGCCGGGGTACGAGTGCGTTCGCCACCGACGTGAGCGCAAGGACACCCAAAACGCAAAGCTTCATTTCGTCCCTTCTGCCACGCCTTGCAGATTGATACATTCGCAAATCGCCAGCACTACCATCGATATCGCCCCGCGTGCTTTGGCTTCCATTTTATTTTTCTGTCGAAACAGGTTCGAAAAGTCACCAATATGTGGGGTTTTCTGTTTGGAAAAATTGTGCCTATCTTCCACTCACCAAATATGGAATCCTGACATGAAGTTGAAGCCAATCCTATGTGGATAGAGGACATGAAGAAAACTGGAAACATCAGACACATAAAATATGCACCAATCCTTTATAACTGTCATTTCTCCATCTAAGCTGCCAAACAGGGGTGAGTCCCAAAGGACTGCGCCCACAATTTTCTGAACACTCGAATAGAAAGTGTTCTTACAAAACACAAACTGCAAAAAAAAAAAAAAAAAAAAGGTCCTGCCTTCCCACATCTGACAACTTGGGGACCAAGCAAAATCCAGGAGCAAGAAGTGTTTTGCTCTGCTAGTACCTGCACGCAGACTCTAGTTGGCAGTTTGAGGGTTCAGAAACTATGAAAAGAAATCTCTGGCGATAATTCTTCAGAAGAATGGACTCATCCATTCCTCTTGTCGTCCTTGTACTCGACCTATTTCCGTCGCCCGCAAACTCCATCGTCGCCGCAAAAGGCCTTGTATTTGACAGCGCCATTCTTCAGCGCGTCATAGACCACATGTCCGTTCCTGCCTACTATTTCATCGCAAACCAACCTTTCTCGCCTGCTTGAACAGCCTCGTGTTTGTGAATGCATGTCTGGCCATGAGATTTGATGGTCGAGTCGCTGCTGTTGCTGCTGTTGCGGGGGCTGGCGCGTAAGTACAATACCGCATCGGATATCATCTGACGGCCGTTCTCTCAGCCATCTTGTCCTCGATTTTCCCGCCGCAGCCGCGGACGAATTGCACGAGAAGCATGTATCTGCGTCCCCGGGCGGAATGTACCGGCAGTTCCATGAAACGGATTCTGTTCTCGCCCGCAATTTGCATGCCCTTCTTGATTCCATTGACCGCAATGCTGTAGAGCATCAGTCAGATCCATCGCATTTAGCAGCTGCGCTTTCTAGTGCGCTTTCATGTGCGTGTTCCTTCGGTGACACCCCGCTTAGCGAAATTCAGTTATTAACAGGGTGAAGCGCGCTCACACCGACCCGACCACTTCGATACAAGCGCGAATCCTGGTCGTATCCATTTCGCCAGACCTACCGGAGGAGTATATACCCATTATGAACTGCATTTTCGCGGCGAAGAAGGATGTACGCCAAAGCGAACGTTGCATTTTGACTGATTCGAACGAACCTAGAACGTGATAATTGATGTGTGCAGACTTTTGGGCAATGACTCGCTGTTCCTTGCACAAACAGCTTCTTCAACTGGTGGGATTTTTGTCAAGGTGTCAGACATAGAGAATCTAGTCACGGCATTAATGGTCTGGTATTCCAAAAACGTCATTACTTAACTTTTCGATTTGCAGCATTCGTTTCTTCCTGAGCCATGTATGCGAAGCATTTTGTGTCTTCCAGGCGGCGCCCAAGTTGATTTTCGCGCAACCTGTTTTTGCCACAAGCAGCCTTGCAGCATCGCGTTCGTGTGTTCGGTGTGCTTATCAAGTAACTTCATTTTATGTTGGCAGTATTTTTTTTTAATCTCGGCGACAGTTTTCTGTGCCGATCGCGAGTCTTGCTTGACTTGCGGCTCAGCATTTCGTGGCAAATGAAAAGATTCCTTTCTCTTTTTCATATATACAATGTACACAAAGCCAACCTATTGCAAGGCAAACCAACTACCATGTCGGTGGAAAACACATCCGTAACATCGACGTATATTCTGTAGTTCCTCATGGCAAGAGGTACGCCTAATGCAAAGATGAGACGACAAGCTTGAAGGAAAAGTGAAATTGGGTGGGGTGAGGAAACAACAATCAACCGGTCGAGCTGTGGGAGGTCTCGACGCGCACATTTGGCAGAATTTTTAATTCTTATTGATGCATATGAGGCCT